>JAQFZW010003995.1:0-11373 GCA_034687055.1 Heteromurus nitidus | reverse complement strand
ACAAAACAATCAATTTCGAAATATTTCGAAATATTTGGAACAAGAACAGAACAAAAGAACAAAACGTGCAACACTGGTTCATGGAACGCTAAGATTTCATTGAATTTGGAAACGTTACGTATGTTCCACTTTCCACTGCACGAGTTATCCCATTCTATGTTGCCTACGCTTGTGTTTTGTGCACGTTTTTAGTATCGAACCCATCACAGCGAAGTTGAAAATTGAGTGAAAGCAGAAAGCTAGTAAAATAAAAGTAGCCATAATAATCCAATCATTATACAAATATGGCTGGGGAAAGTACATTCCGAGAATATTACTCCACTACCAACGTACCGACTCTAAAGTAGTTTTTTATTTTATATAAACCAAATGTTCTAAACTTCTAAAAGGCACTTCTGCCATCATTGCATTTTCGTTGACACGGGTATCGAGTTGTTTTTACCATATGAAACCACATCGTACAAGAATACATAATACATGAATAGTCTATATAGCATATTTTACATTTTTATTGGTAAACATGAATAAAATCAGGTAATATTCTTCTGCCACGGCCCAAAATACTTTAGTGCAATATGTCAAAATGTCAAGTAGAGAGAAGAGAACACCAAGTTGTGGCTTTTGTGTGGAATTTTGGTATTCAGAATATTTAGGACGTAATTACTAAAATCGCATCAGAAGAGCCATAAATTCATTGATAGTAGCAATCATAAGTACGCTGGCGTTGACACTCATTTTTATAGATGGTAGCCGGCGATTAGGATGTCATGCTAAAAATAGTTGGATGAAAATAACAATAAAACATTCTCCGAAAATTCATTCCGCATTCAGGCCAGGCACGAGCAATATCATGCTCACTTGCATATATTCGCTTGTGTAAAGAAGAGATGTGTATGTGCTCCATCTCCAAATCTCCATCCATATATCCCTCTTATAGCCCTATAGCCAACATCTCTGGAGAGAAAGTCAAATGAATTCTTTGTATGAGGATATTCTTTCTCCCATTCCATATTCCATCGCCTTTCCAGATCGTGCTCACTCATAACATGCATCTGTGTCTTGCATCTATATTCCCCGAGGCTGCGATGTGATCTGTGTGCTTGGATCCCTACTACACGTCTGGGTAGAAAGTGTGCAATATTATTATGCCTTCCCATTTCTCCAGAAAGGAATTATGTGATGTGTGAAATTGGCTTTGTAGGTGGCATTAAAACATTATTATACTGCACAGCCTGGTAATAAAAAAGCACACACGACTGGAGAAAAGACCCTAGAGCCCCAGTGGAAAATTGCTCTCCTATATTACCCCAGCCCAGCTAGTGTAAGTATAAATGTAGTACTGGAGTCAAATGAGAACTTTCTTTTTTAACACACTCTCACAAATACTATATCATTTTTTCCCCTTATAATATATCCTGCTACCGAGCTTCCAGCGTTCCAGCTTTCCCCTTCAACCAGCAGTTCAATATCTTATGCTGAACAGAAAGCCTCCAGAGCTCCACAGCTCGCAAGCACACTTTATAACCGAACTCCTTGCAAAATTCTTCTTCAGTTCGATATCCGGCAACGTCGAAGGAGGAAGCGGACTGGAAGACGTGCTCCTATATCCAAACTGAAGTAAGTAATAAAGTACATACGTTCATCGCATTTTGCATTATCTATATCCAATGCTGTTGCGAACATTTTTCCAAAACCAACGAAGCGTGTCCATATTACTATATCCTTTATTTATGTACATTGTAAATGCACTTGTACTTGTTGTATATATACACTCGTGTACTACAACACTACAACCGGGCATGCATTTGTAAAAAGCTTTGAGTGAGTGTGCAAAAATGTGTAATTCAATCCCCTCTCTCTGCTTTCACCTTGTCCACACATTCGGCTCTCGTTCTCTGCATTGCCGCTGTTTATTATTGTTTTTAGAGAAATGTAAAATATAAACCTGAATTTCACATCAGGCGAGTGGTGAGTTGACAAACGTTTGTAAGTTTACTAATTTTATATAATGGCCCGTTGTAATAAGGTTGCATTTTATCAAGCAAAACCGATAGTTCACAATCAGCAATAATTTTTCTGTACGGAATACCAGCAGCATTTGAAAGTAGGTCATAGGTTGTAGGTAGGAAAGTAGTTTTTGTTTTCAGAATTTATTCCGTACTTTTGACACGATGCCAAAGTTGAATGTGTTTACGTCAGCTGATTCAATCATCAGATACCAGCTGACAAGTTACCGCACATCTTCGGCACTCGCACACGTCAGCTGCTTATATAAATATTGATGTTGTGATGTTGTTTGTTTCGGTTTTTACAGGTTGTAAATTAGGAGGTAAATAGTAAATAATACAGAAATTAAACAAACCAGCTTCATCACGGACAATCACATTGAAGGCGAGGCGTGCACTTCTCTAAGGCCAAGAAGGAACCCAAACTCTTCACTTGAAAGTAATTTGGAACCAGTTGTGTATGACACGACGAGCTCAGGAACTTTTGTGAGGAGTAAACGGAATCTCGGTAAAACTTTATTAAATAGCATTATTTTGCAACATTACATGATGTTAGTAAAATAAGTATAAAGTTTGTTATATTTCTGTTCATAACTTTTTCAGGGAGGTGCATCAGACCTGTTATTGCAATCACTGCAATCACCATAATTCTCGTCTGGATATTTGACAGGTTTCATCTGCTTCATATTTTGGGAATCATGTCGATGGCTCCGGTTGTTATACAGGCATCGTCTAAACAGACTGCCACTGTAAGGCGAAGAAATTATATCAATATATTTAGATTCTCAAATGTGAAATTGTCTAAAATTATTACAAATATCAAATATTAATGAATTAATCATTCGTGACATATACGTTCATAGATAATCTTTCTTCATGGTCTCGGAGATACTGGGTAATTAATTTTTATGAAACATGGGGATTTCCTCTGAAAATATATAAATAAATCTAAAGATTTGTAATTTTGATAATGACATGATTATGCGTTTACTGTTCTTGTTCTATTTTCAAGGCATGGCTGGGCAGGATCTCTGTCATCAATCAAGCCGCCGTACGCGAAACTGATATGTCCAACAGCGTAAGTCTTTAGTCTTTGACTATGTGAAAGCTTAAGATTGTGATATGACATGACAATTAACGTGCGTTTAATGGGTTCACAGTTCAGCAATTCCTGTGACATTGAACATGGGAATGAGGATGCCATCATGGTTTGATTTGAAATCTCTGGATCCAAATGCCTCTGAAGATGAAGACGGCATTAGAAAGTCTTCGGATATCATTCGAAAGATGATACAAGACGAGGTAATGTAATTAATTAATATCCTGTGTATTTTGAAATTTCAATTACAAGCCATACTGGATATACTGGTTCTAACTAACCGACTTTTATCACGGAATTTGTCATTTTAGATAAAAGCTGGAATTCCAGCAAATAGAATACTTATAGGAGGATTTAGCATGGGTGGAGCCCTGGCATTGTACACAGGTCTCACAGAAAACACAAGTTTAGGTGGCGTAGTTGCCCTTTCTTCGTGGTTACCTTTGCACCGTTCATTCCCCTGGAGCAGCAACGCCCGACCACCAGTTCTGCAGTGTCACGGTGAAGCAGATCCTCTTGTACTCTACTCGTTTGGCGTTATGACTTCTGCCATTTTGAAATCACAACTTCCCAAGTACACGTTCAAGTCGTACCCTCAGCTGCAGCATTCCTCATCTGAAGCGGAAATGGAAGATGTCAAAATGTTCATGAAAGAAGTGTTGCCTCCAGTTTAGATCGTGCACATAGGAATTTGAATCGCACCTCACCTTAAGTAAGGAATGTATATAGGATAAAGATACCAATACCAAAGAAAGTTTACTAAACATCAAAGATCAAACCTTATATCGGATGAAGATACGAAAACAGACATGTATGCAACACAACGACTTTTGATAATATATCATAAAGATCAAACCTAAATATTTACAGACTGTTAATGAAATTAACCGCTAAATTGATTTCTTCTATTAACAAACCAGCCATTTCACTCACTGTTTATGATAGCCTTCTATATAATTAGCAAGCCGTGATTAATAGTTATTGTATTTCTCATAATCAGTTGACAAGTTTATTACGTATTTATCAAATCAAATCAATTCAACAAAGACATGATTACTCTTCATAACGAAATGTATAGTTCATCAACAATAACACTTGTTTCTCTCTTTTACTTTATGAACATTTTAGATGTTCATTTTACTGACAATATTTCATTTGTTTATTACTTTGTAGGAACCAGGATCCGTACTTTTATGTGATACTGGCAGTAGCGAGGCTTGTAAAACGTGATGAGAGACGAGACAGATCAAGTGGGGTGTTTTCTGTTATTCCAATAAGTTATAAATTTATAGTTTTTAGATGCATGTTTCATAAAACTTAAATATATCTATAAATGTAACTAGATTACAGTTGAAAGCAAATCAAGTGCTGCTTGCAAAAAAACTATTCGCTGAAATTCGTAATAGTTACAATACAAACTGTTTGGAGAATTAAAATATATTTCTATTTAATTGATTTCGTGAATGGTTACGTGTGGAAAGTCGATTTAATTATAAATAAAAACATCATCGCGAATAAAAAAAACTGTTAAAATCTCCTACAATATGACCTATGACAAACGAGCTTTCTTGGGCGAAGTCTGATTCTGATTTTGTGCTGCTATTATCCTTTGTTGATGTATTATTCGCTTTCGAAGCATCATTACTTCATGTTCATGATGTTGTGTTTGCTCCTCAAGTGCGTTTTCGTACGTGTCCCTCAGGGATTTATTCTCTTGTTCTGCAAACCAAAAATGAAGGATTTAAAGATTTCACCGATCAGTATGTTTTACAAGAACTCCAGTCAGTGATCAGTTTTAAAATTACGCTAGCGCCTTACCTAGTTCAGTAATTCTCTGTCTGCATACTGCCAACTCCTCAGCAGGGTCGATGATATCAATTTCCAAGTCTGGGTTCAATGAGAAGGGCAGTGAGCTTATGGCTTTGGCAGTTTCCTCCGCTGCTGACAACTTCTGGCGAGGTACTGATTTCTGGTTTGTTGCAGGAAGGATCAACCGCTGCAGTTGTCGCGGATTGTTCGAGGAACTGGTTACGGATCGAGACTGTAGATTTGCCTGAGTGGTGACTAAATTGCTGCTGTTTCTAATTTGAGACAGTTTACTAGCAGGAATGACAAATATATTGCGTTGCTGCTGCTGAGGCAAGGACGCCGTCGATACAATATGGATCTTTCCAGTTCCGCTCTTATTCATGAATTCAGTCGCATTTTTACGTGGAATGAAATAAGAGGTATGCGTTAATTTCGGAGATGGAGTATCAGGACCGCTAATAATTTGTATGTCATCATCATCATCCTCCTCCTCTACCACGGCGGGCGTGTCTGTCCTCATTTCCTCATCTTGTTGAGCAGGTTCATCGTCCCCTGGATACTCGTATTCATATTCTCCAGTTGTGTTCAATAGATTTTCAGTTTCATCATGTGTGTTTTCACCACCAGACTCTGCACCTTCATAGCTGTCTTCGTTCACGTCATCTTGATTGTCTGCAAAAACATTTGTGCATCATGATCATGTTCCACAACCGCATTCCAATGAAATATAGCCTTAGAATATCTGTAATTATGTTATAATTACTTGTTAGCGCATATTCAGGATTTTCCAGGTCCACAGTGAAAGTCGGAAATACAGAAGGTATCGCGGTTTTAGTCAATTTCCTCCTCTTCGACAGAGGGTCATTGATGAAATCCTGCGACCGGAAGTGATGGGAACAAATCAGCGAACCACGGAATGGAATCCATTGCTCGTCCTCTCTTGCTTTACGGATAAGGTGGGTCCAGATTTCCCAGCGCTCCTGATTTTTCTCACCAGTCGGAAAGCTGCAGGACAATAAAACTATGATATCACATCTCATCTCACATACCAAAGCATTCCTCTGTATTCATTCCAGTCCAGCTTCAAACATTTCTTAAAACATGTACGAATGTATCTACGCTGTAAGTGCACCCATTACCAGTGATAGGTTGTGTATGCAGTCAAGTCCCTCCATTCCTCGCAATTATGGACGCTGCAACTTTTCAACTTCTTCGCGATGTCATCCGGGAGTTCGGCGCGTTTGCTCCTTCTGTCTACCCGACACTGGATCATGGTCGCGCTCATCGACATATTTCGTTTCCTAACACTAGCGTGCGAATGCGAACAATTTTTTAAAATCAACCTTATCAACTTGATCCTGAGCAGAAAGCCCGTGTTCCGTACTTCAAACCCGTGTCCACACGGTTGACGGTCCCAACAACGTGCCACTCGGAAATGCCCAAACTTTATATGATTTTTTGAAACTGCTAATTTTATCCTTCAATTAAAAAATGGCTGCTGTCACTTTTGTTTCTCAATTTCCTCCCAAATGTTGCACCTTAACAGAGATATGTTGTGTTTACGTTTACACCTAAAGACGTATGAATATTATTATGGACTTATGGAATGTATTCCTCAAACTCAAACGAAAGCAGGACAAAAGTGTAGTGTGAGAAATTGATTTTGGTTGAATCCATGCGTTCTCTTCACTCTCTTGTTTTGTAATACCGAGCTGCAAACGTATGCAAAGCATTACGACTTACAACCTTACGTCTTGAGCTTCGTATCCTAAGGTTTTCTATTTGTACGTACGTTTACGACCGACTCTTCCCAGTCCCAATTCAATTGTGTTATTACTTCACATACATTTCTTCGTGTTTGGGTATCATCGCTCGAGAGAGCTCACACATCCTGAAACCTAAAACCTTCCATACTGAAAACGTATGGACGTATGGATATATTACCGCACACCACTGTGCATTTGAAAGGTTCTCACTCATTCTCTATTCTCTTGTTTTGTACGATGTACGTGCATGTAAAACCAGGTTGGATGGATGTATGTAAACAGGCCGCTATCGTTTTCATCGTTCACGAGTTAAACTGTATATCTACCTTAAAAAAGTATATAAAAACACAAAAACGTTGTGGCAGCAGTAGAGCATCAAATCATTCATGACATGATCAATGGTTAATCGTGAGAGGTAGGATACGAAATCAACGGCTTGCGCTTGATCCAGTTGCTCCTCTCCGAACGTTCCAATTGTACATCAAATTCATAACGCTCTTTCCCCTAATCCTCTTGGTTCTACTCTGAGGCCTGAGGGCGGCAGACAGTGATGAGAGGTATGTGCAATGTGCACCTTAATAATAATGTACAATTTCTATTTTATCGCTACAAGGTTTTTGGAGGAAGAGTATTCCATCACCCGGGGGAGGACATAAAGTCCAACTATTCTTCTAAAGTTCTCCCGAACCATTACAATTTTACCGATAACATTTAGCAATGGTTGGAGCATATCAACTTCTCAACTCCATGTCAGCAATTAACTGAAAGAATTTTGTTGGGATTATGTCACCCCTCTATGACTCCATTATGAATGATATCATCATGAAGACAGGAAAGGAAAATAATATTGCCACCATTGCAATTGCATACAGAGAACGAGAGAAGTTAAAAATGAGCCCAGCTGAAAGGAATGTGCATCTAGTGCAGATCTTCAGAACATATTACTGAACATTTATATAAAACGAAAACATACATACATCAATTCAAGATGAACGTTTGAGGACGAGATGAAGACGTGCTTTCCCAATCTTACAAATATAAGTATTATGCCGTATTCACATTTAATATATAATTTTTAGATACATATGCCATGGCCTGGTCTTGGCTGATGCATATTATGGATTTTTACGATATGACAACTTCATGGGTGAATCATCATATATTTATCTCACAAGTTGAAAGAAATGGGCAAGTAAGAATTATGTGATGCTCTGTCAGCCAGCAGTGTCAATCTTGGAACTGGAAAATTGTAGTGCATATGGCATTGATGAAAACAATAGTGGCAGTACAAAAGAAAGCACATGCTAACAATAACGATTAGCTTGCCAATCCTTCTTTGCAGATTGAACTTAAAACCATCTTCCTTTG
This sequence comes from Heteromurus nitidus, assembly GCA_034687055.1. Lineage (NCBI taxonomy): Eukaryota > Metazoa > Arthropoda > Collembola > Entomobryomorpha > Entomobryidae > Heteromurus > Heteromurus nitidus. Next base: position 3,325 of record JAQFZW010003995.1, on the reverse strand, counting down.
CATCCATTTTTGTCACATTCACATTCCATGTCGTTCATAAATGCATCGATAAACTGCTTACTTTTTACAGGTGGTTTTACGAATTGTACATTACCAGGAAAGGAAGATACGACTATGCTCGAGTATAATTAATTGGTTGTGCGAGTTTTCCAGTAAAACACATGGGGAGTATGTATGAGTCGGAGAAACAGGAACTTGGATTTGTTTGGATGCAAATGCAAAGACATATTATATAGCTCGTAGCTCGTTGATAATAATATAAAAGCTTCCTGCTTCATAATATGCTGAATGTTGTGGCAAAGATGAGATCAAATTGCATCATTTTTCTTTCGTATGGCTCAAATGTACAGGAATTAATGGGATTAAATTTATGTCTTGTGTACAAATTCACGGCACACTTTAAAATAAAAGTGTTCTTTCTTTCACATCATACATTTATTTCTCATTTTTCATTTAACATTGTGGCATACCTTAATTATCATCGTAGCGTCATCCTGAGATCTGAAATCAGACACAAGCAGAGAACAAGAACGTTTAGTTTAGTGACAGTGCATAAACAATTTTTAAAGGTAAAACTGTGCTCAACTTCTCTTGCGTGTAGCAAGTGTATATCTGTTTTGTATATTACTACTTTGTATTTTTAATGTCATTCATAAACGCTCTTGCACTCTAGTTCATCAGTGGATCGAGAAACAGAACATATTTATGCGAGCAATCTCCGTTCCACCAGAGTTGCACTTTTCCCAAAGCTCCGGTCGAAATAGGGACATTGAAGGAGGTCTTTTTGAGCCTCGTTCCATTCTTTTGTGCGAAAAGTCGAAGTAAATGTTATTTCATGATCCGATCCATGCATGCATGCCGTATATCAGCTCATGAGCTGATCGTGAGAGAATTATATCCGATCGCTCGCAACATCTACCACCACTCTATTCTACACAAGTTGCATGTGTGTGTATGTGTTTGTGTTGCATTGCATCATCAAGTCATTATCGTCATCCGTTTTTGCGAAAGCGTATACAAAGTGTAGTGTGGCGATGTAATACGCACCTAAAATTGCTGATCAGAGAGATCAACATTATTGTTATCCACGGAGTGATTTGAATACGGGAACAATTAATATATCTCAATAAACTTTGTATGTCAGATCACACACCACTTTTTTGCAACAACGTTGTTTATACCTCTTCATATATCTTAATCTCATCTCACAAGTGACAGGAGTGCACATTTTATCAGTGATAAGTACACCGTTTTTGAGAATAAACAAATTATAATAGCACATCAAGTGAGTAAGTATCCACACAATTATCAGAAGGGTGGAGTGGATTCAGGACAAGTGAGTTGTGAGTGGATTGGATTTCAGCGATTTCCGGAAACCGGCTTACCTCAGCAATATTTGCGTAAATCACCATTCAAAGGGGAAAAGTCAACAAGTGTTGAGGTTGGATAATTATCAATTATAGGACTCGCATCTCATATAAATGTAAGTGACTGCCAACTGCAGATTGCATCAATACTATCAGCACTTGACTGCACACTCCTCCTCGTGCAAAAATGTATGAATTGGAGCCGAGGACGATGACGATTTTATTTTATCATTTTTATCATTTTCACAACGCAGAAGAGTTGAAAAGTTCCATTCATTCAGTTCCAGGTTGCTCTCATTCATTCCGTTTTTGTGATTTGTGTATTGCAGATTAGCACAAGGAACACGCGAACGCGCTCGTCAGATGCTCACTTCCATATTTCTCCATACACGCTGTGGTAATTGGACGAAGGCGCTTTCTACTACGACATATGGAATTTTGTGAATTCTGACAAAGATCCTCAAGGCCAGTGTTATTGTTTAGTTTTTGGTGACATTCGTCATTCTTTCGTAAGGATTGAGAAATTACCGTCCCGACCCAGGATAGGATCCCGTTGCATCAGTATTTTTCATTTTATTTAGTGCTGCGAAAAGCTAAACTCTATTTTTCTACAATTCAACAATTCGCATCCTGTAATTTTCTTGCGACGTGCACAAATGAACGCTGTGAATATGGCGGATGTTGCTGTTCCTCAGAAGGAGTCGAAGAAGTAAGGATTCTATCAACAACACTTCAATTATATGATTTTTGTAGACGTCCACCCACAAGTAGATGTAGGAATTATCGAATTTGCAAGTTCAAAGTTCAAATGGCTTTCACACTCAGAAGCTCCTCCAAGTTTTGGAGAAACAGCTTGAAGGCTCCAAGCTATTTTTCAGTAGAGAATCGGAGACAATTTTCCACTCTTCCAATTGGAAAAGGTCTTCGCACTTTCCTCACAATATGCCAAGGCAGTTTTTCTTGTAAAAATCTTAACGCATACCTTGGCTGTTGGACACAACGTGTGCAACCTTTTAGCGTTGCACCGGTCCGATTGAGGTAAGAGCCAAGGCGTTTTCGCAAATTTGTCGGCTTCTACTAGATATTCATGAATTTAAGGAGCTAGCGTAGATGGTAGAGATAAAGTTTTCATGGGATTAATTGAAACTGAGTTATTATTATGCATGTTGAGGTTGAGATACAAAACGAAAACACAAGAAAATCACAATCAGTGAACTAGATTGTAAATGCATACTCAATTTTTGTTTCATTTTTCAGTGAGTTGAAGCGGAGACTCAAGCAGGAACAGAAAGCCAAAGAAAAGGCGGACAAGGAACGGGCGAAGGCAGAAGCAGCTCCAGCAGCGGAAAATCACGTTGCCGATAAGGCCAAGAAGTCAGCTAAGGAGTGCGAGGAGGAGATTACGCCTAATGTACGAACTCGTAACTTTTGTGTGAAATTTAATAGTTATGTTATATGCAGTTACAGTTATATCAACGAGCTCAATTTCTTTTTGTAGGAGTATTACAAACTGCGACTTCAAACGCTGCAGCAGTTCAAGGAGCAGGGCGAAAATCCATATCCTCATAAATATCATGTGTCGACCTCAATTGAAGATTTCATTGAGAAGTACAATGATCTAAAGGAGGGCGACGTTCTCGAAGACATCACTGTCACTTTAGCAGGTAAACCTTTGGCTAAGTGATGTTCTTCTTTACTTTTCTTGATTTCTAATTGCTCAATTTATTACATTATCATGGTTTAGGTCGAATTCATGCGATACGAGAGTCTGGAGCCAAGCTGATATTCTACGATTGTCGAGGAGAAGGCTTAAAGATCCAAATTATGGCCAACGCCAAATACTATTCTAGTGAAGAAGCCTTCATAGAAATTAATGACAGGGTTCGACGAGGTGACATTGTCGGATTCAAGGGTCATCCAGCAAAGACAAAGAAGGGGGAACTGTCACTCGTCCCAAG
>JAQFZW010003994.1:0-11382 GCA_034687055.1 Heteromurus nitidus | reverse complement strand
TTACTTGGACTTGTGTCAATGCAATTTTTACTTGCTATATAAGCCTGCATCACGTGTGCGTATTGTGTTCTCGCTCATCATCATTATCGTCCTCTTATTACACTCGTCGTATCGGGCTTGTTACGATGATCTAATACTAGATATATATATATATGTGTGTGTGTTTTCCCTTTTTCTTATGGCTGCTCTTGATATAAAGTAGGAGAGATCATTATACGACCATGAAGTGTACAATTGGAAGAGAGGAGAGCTTATATTTGAAAATTGTGCATGCAACAATGGAATCGTATGAATAAATATTAGCTATTTTAATGCTTCAATTTAAGGAAAACGTACACACTTCTTCTTGGCGAGTGAGTAGACATTATTTATATGGGTTTTTTTGAATTAGTTCAAACAACGACAGACACCATTTCCGTATGAATGTGAGATGGTGGAAGCCAATAATGTGTCACTAACGATGAGCCGACTTTAGTGTTTACTACTAACTCACTTGAGCAACTAGTTGTCATTGTTGACAGCTCATTGTAGCCGAAAGAACTTGATTCCGTTCTCTCTGTTGAATATAAAAAGAAAACAAAACCGATTGGTGAGGCAGAAGCAGGATGAGGGATAGAATGTGAGTTGTTGAGTGCGCGTGGCTTACTTTCATTCTCGTATTTTGTCTTTTTACCACTTTCAGAATATGTGTGCCTACACTCGTCGTCTACGGGGATAAGAAGAAGGAGAAGAAAAATTAGTGTCGAGATGTAACTTGAGACATTTGCTCCCAACCTTTAGATTGTTGCTACTTTTGAATGAATAAATAAATAGACGTGTACGTGTCTTCCTTTTATGCTGGCATAATTGTATATTCAGACAGGAGAGATGATGATGAGGCTGCTTAGCCATTTTTGACAGCAAGGGGCATAATTAAAAGTGATGCGTATCGTAGTCGTAGGCATGATTGTGCATCCAACTTTGTACATGCCCAATCACATTTCTCCAAATGCATCCATCCCCGAAACAAACGAAAACGGCACTGTGCTCGATAAAAAACAGAAATTTCCATGTACGACAAAGTCGATAAAATCCGAAGACAATTATCTTATCATTATGACGAGTAAGAGTAGCCACTTCCTTGTATTTGTTATTTCTAATAATATTTTGCCGATGTCATCATATTGTTGTGGATTTTATTGGTATTGGGTGACGATAGCGAAGGGACAAAATTCAATTGTGCTGACTGATAACGATGAGCTCTTGTGAACAATTCCGGTGGTCAGGTGGATTCTTCATTGTCCTCCTTTTCTATACTGTTTTATTTTACAATATTATTGTTATTGGGACAAAATTGCAATGGGGATAGAGGAGATCTTGACCGAAATAACCATATTTATTACTTTTTAACGTCGTTCCTTGACTGTTTATTTTGGATATGGGATTTTTTATTTAAATGGTGATGATATATCATTCTAAATTATTCTAATGCGGAACCATGGGATAAAAATACCTTATAAGTACTCCGTCCAACTTTCGTATAGAAAGGAAAACTCTATTGTGATATGAATGATATATATCCCTTTTGTTATCAGTTGGCAAAAGGCAACCCATTCGATTCCCTGATTATGAACTACCTTGCCAGTTGCCAGCTATTAAATTCCATTCAGGGGCCTACATAGTTTATGTGGTCAGGGACGCTATCATTGTTACTAATATTTACGGCTGAATAAGTAATTTTAATTAATGTGCTTTCAACTTGTATAATATCAAAACTGGAATCTTTTTCAAAACAAATATTCCGTAAATTGCATTGGGCCTTTTTTTAAGTATTACAGATTGGATGAAAAGAAGTGTGAACTCCATTCAACTTTGAGACTTGTAGCTGATTCATATTCAGAAAGTTTTTCTCTAAATGAATTTGATGTGAATGCTCTGAAACTTTAGCATGTTTTTTTTTCATTTTCGAACACGAATTGTCAGATGATTTACACAGTCGGAGGGAAGAGGAGTGGCAATAGCTTTTGATATTCATAAAGGCATGCATGGGATACTTTTTTGGTGTTTGTTTGTTACGACTTATAAAATAAGGTCACTATAACAAAAGCGACTTTTTTACACGTTGTTGGACAAAGGGCTCAGGTAAATATATGCATCGCTCAAGCTTTGGCACTGATTCCCATCGATTTTCGAGATTTGAAAAAAAATGTTTTCTGACCATAAAATTAAATGTACAAGTTTCAAACAAAACAGCTCTCTGAAAGTATCAAACTGTGCACCTGCACTCACAGTGGAAAGCTTGTGAAAGATGCGTGTTTTGCGTGAAAAACAACTACAATTTCCCACTTTGATTTCTACCAAAGATTTCAAGGGGATGAATCAAATATCAAACAATCCAAATCTCTCGTGTTCATCCCTCTCTTGACTATATATCTTCAAGCTCTGCAATAATACACAACCATCTGCTATGATTTACTTATGGCTATTGTATGACTGCGACTTAGAAACCTGACGACGACTGCTGTGTTTTTGGTTGGAGTAGAGCATACTGGGGACTTAAATAAAAGCACGCAAATGAAGAGCTTCTTGCAGAGAAGATGGATTAATTGATTCTTCAAAAAAAAAATTCCTAGTGGCCAATTTGTAATTCTTGTCAGTGTTTCACTTCACATCTTTTCCATACGTGCTTGTCTTTTTTTGTTCAGTGGTGCACCTCGTCAAAATCACGAACATTCTTTTTCTTTTTGAGATTTACCTCGTGATTTTCAGAGAATTGATAACAAAGGTATCCTTTTCACTTTCGAACTTCTCACAACTGGCTTCTCATTGGCAACTGACACAAGTTAGATATATATATTTTTCGTGTTTGCAAAATCGCGATCTTCACTTGAATCACAAAGGTATATGTCTTTTCCTAATCCTAATGCTATAATGACCAGGTACGTTTATCTGCTAATTGCATTTAGGAATTTTCGTTAAAAGCCTTGTTTTTTAGGTAAAGTGAAATCCAATCCAGTGAGCTTTCGTAAGAGGAGGATGGCTAACGAACGCTGATTGGAGCGATAATAAACTGTGAAAAATGCATTGGGGTAAAAAGCAGGAAGCTTATGTGTCATTCAAAATGCATATTTCAAAAAATTAGAGAACATTAAACATTAGTATTCTACACCATTAACTTAGCATTGGCATTTGGCATCTTGACCTCCAGTTGCTAATTCCAACAATGCGGACATCGGTCCAGTACGGACAGACAGACGAACACAAATGCATTCTGAAGGTTTTAGCGCCTTTAATAACGAGCAAAAATGAAAACTTTTGTGATAACTAGTTGTTAAATGCAATATTTCAATGCAGAACATTCATTCAAAATCTTTGAAGTATTTGTTTTCTGCCTGATTTTTTTCTTCATTTTTTATGCCGATTAGCATTCACTTTGCATTAAGAGTTGAACGTTGTAATACAACAACGGGATTACATCGATGTTTTTGATGGTGTTGATGAATGCTTTTCACGTATATTTCCATTCAATTTACAAGCATCTCTTGGCACAAGTGCTAAACGCACAAAAATAATGTATATCTTTCCTCTCAACCTTTCATCTGAAAGATTACGCATGCCGTAAAATAAAATTGATGTTTGATTTTTGGATGTGCAGTCGGTTCTCCGCTATGAATTTAAATAAGATAATGTGGCGAATGGTGTGAGGAAGGAAGTGTGTGATTACTCCTTCATTTACTCCTCTCTTCTCTCTTTCTCCACTTCTCAATGCCAACGCCAACGAAAAGGTAACGGGGATGATTTTCGTGTTGTTTCGTCATGTCGAGATTATATGCTTTGGCGAGCCTTTAAGTTGTCAAATAAAATTTACCAAATCATGAATACTAATTTCTAATTAAGCTAAGACGAGGCAACGACTGCAAATTTCAGGATTGTAATATTTCTTCCTCAGATATTTCATTTCATTTATTCAAAGATACATTTACGGCTGAATAAAAAAAAACTTGCATATTAAGTGGCGGCGGTAGTGATGAGAGCATTGTCTGCTAGTTTGCCAGATGTGATTATATGATGCTTCCTTGATTTTAAAAGTTTTAAACTTATTTATTTTTCTCCACTGTAATCTGAGTGCTTTGATGATGAAGTGACCACAAAACAACTGGACGATAGCTTTTTCAGATTTTCGAATTGATTTGAAAATGGGATTTTCGTGTTCGCAGCCAATTTGCACTTTTTTACCGATATGCGGTCTCCTTGTACACTGTACACACTGTGTAACGATGTATCTACTGAAGAAACGTTGTGTTGTATTTTATTATATGTCTTCAGTGGCATGTAAGTATAAACCAAGGCTAATTAATGCGATTGTTGCACACGACGCAGTAAGGTTTTTTTAAATGTCCGACACTCCACAACTTCTAAAACAGATAACGGAAAAATTGAGATAAAGTAGCCGTCTCCATAGTCATTTATTATGTTGAATACCTCCGTCAGAATTTGTTATTTGATGATCATACTCGTGAGAGGATTTTGATCATTGCGGCTCAAAGCACGATTTTTGTTCTCTGCCGAAGAATGACATTTAAGCTTTCTGAATACTAATACAAGTTTATATGATACATTTTGTAATTTGAAGAATTCCAGTCATATTTCCTGCTACATTCCAGGAAGATTAGGGGGAAACGTTGCTGTAATCGGATAAAAGTCAAACCATGTCATGTATTTTATCTACGTATTTTGTATACAGCAACTATGTATATAATTGAGAAGGTTGCTGTATTGAGCAGCGAAACACGTGCAAACGAGCATGAATAATTGAAAAATGTATGTGTGCAGCGTTACAAGTTTTTAACCGGTCATAACATTACCGTCATGTGCTTTTACAGTCTGGTGCATAAAACGTCTTTTCTAAAGGTGCAGGCAAGATGAAGAGCTGCATATTATATCCTTTCTTCTCAACCACAAAGCGAGAAATGCGTAGTCGTTTTTATGTGTACGATAACTCATACAACTGCTGAATTCAAATTTAACCTGCAAGTTAAGTCGAGACTGATGTGTGTCCCCATTTCGACATAATATCGAGAAGTTGAGTTGAGAATGTCTACATGCGCGTATGTGATATTTGATATGTTGAAAGTACATAAGTACACGAGCAACGTGCATAGCACTACGTAGGTAAATGGACATAAGAATTCTAGCTTCTTCTTCAAAAAAAAATACAAAAATATGAATACAATGTTGTATTTGTATTATAGCAAGGTCTGACATTTTTTTCCACAAACTGGTTAGTAATCACAATCAGTTGTTCAGCCATTGAAAGAAAATTGATACTTCGTTCACTTTTTTTCCCTTACAAAATGTGCCTGGCTGTAATGCGAATTCACAACAAAAATCTTGCTAATTTGCAGGTGATCTCTCTGCACATTGCCACGAATTGTTTGGAGGAGAGTATGAGAAACCAGAGAGGAAATGATTGAAGGGAAGGAAAGAGGTAAACAAAATTCCTAAACATTCGTGCACAATTACCGAGAAAAGCAAACTGGGCTAATGATAATATTACCAAAAAGAAACCTTTCCTTTGATCTTTTTCCCTGTGATCTCGAAACCTGAATAGGAATTGAATTGGAGGTTCTTTATTACAAAACGATGATGGTCGAGTGTTACACATGCGAAGGGATGTTTTGGTAGCAAATTGACATCTTGAATGTTTTTGGGCAAGACTGATTTCATTTGCAAATTATATTATAGAAAATAACAGCAGCTATTATCGGAACATGCAACGCCATTCCTTCGTCTGGTAGCTTTATCTGCAGTCTTCATATTAAAAAGCGTTTTTGGTTTTAGTCGATGCAGTTTTCGGATAGATAGTCGATTGCCACAGCTTGACATAGAGAGTTTAGCAGAAGGCGACATCAGAAATCTCTCCATCGCATATATATCTTGTTTAATGACATAATCATCCCCAGAAGATTGGTTGGTGTCGCTCGAGGTAGATCTCCACAAAACCTTATGCTCACTTGTCGACAAAATATCTGCATTGATGATGATGGTGTTGTGGTTGGTGCGAGAAATGTATGACATTTTGTGGAAAGGAGTGTATTATGCGGATGTAGAAAAAATATGGTAAAATATAGCAGAACACACATGTATTCCTCTAACAATGCCATGCCAGTCGTTTGGAGCGAAAGGAAGGGAAGCAGAAGCAAGTTTATCACAAGTTCAGCCAGAAGTCTCTCTCTCTCACACACACAAAGAAGTAAAAGGGGGAATAATCATAACAATCATCTTCTTGAGCTGTGTACAATATGCAATATGCACCAAAGCATGTACGTGTTCATTCTTTTTGGTTTTTCATATCACCTCAATCAAACGTTTTTTTGTATGCTGTGTGAATTTTCCAAAGAGAATGCGGTTTTTAGTTCAGTTAGAAAAACATGTACCTTTCATTTTGAATAGGCGAATATTCCCTTTAGACAGAGTAATCACTTGCTGTATTACAATAATACATATTTTTGCAAGGGTGTAACATCTCTGTTAAATGCACATTGGACACATGCATAAAATATTTAGGCACATTAGCATAATAATCTGCGAGTGAAACTTTCTCACCTTTTTTCCACTTCCAAGATTCACTCAGTTTTGAGCTAACAAAAATGGAAAAAAATATGTTGGGATGACGATGCACCGAAGAGATTTCTTCACAATTCATGTTATTATAGTCCCGAAATTTGTAAAAATTCTATCAAGGTTGCTTCTTGAAATAGCTTGAAATGTTGACTTGTCTGGGGTTTTTTTCTTGAAAATTTCCGCACTTTTACAATGGATAAAAGAAGAACTGTATGAAAAGGGGTTTTTGTTGATTCCGAAGGTTCAATGTAATTTGCAGATAAGTTGACAACCATGATGGGGCAAACGGACGGGAAACATTTTTTCACAAAGGACAGTTTTAGCAATATTGTTTCCTTATAAATGGATTTATGCGCAGGTGCAATATGTTCTGTCGTTAGACAATGTGACAGTTGGCGCATAAAAATGTGGATGAGTTCTTCTTTTTTTTCTAAAAAAATATAAAGTTTCGAGTTTATTTACTCTTGACAATGATGGGTATTTTAATACATCTCTAATTACCCAGTAGCCATTAACTCTCATATTTTATGTGTTGTAAAGAAGGTGGCTTTATTAACGACCAAATTGCCCATTAGACGTGTATGATAAGAAGTCATTTAAACACGTTGTTGGGGTGTTGTTGTTTGCATCAGGAGGGGGAAAGAGGTAACTTCATTTGTGCCAAAGTGTGAGTGTATTTTGTGCTGCTGACGACGACGATGACAATGATAACAAGATTGCTTAGTTGAAAACAAAAGGCTCAAAGAGTGGAACGCACCATTACTGCGGCTACTGTTTTCTTCTTATTAAGTCGCACAAACCTTGATGATTAATGGGTGCACATGCAAAGTCGAGAAAGAGAAGTGCATCATTCTCTAGCTTGCTAGTAGAAAGAAGAAAATGCATAATTATCAAGTAATTTATTAGATGCAGTTATATTTTTTTCACAACAATTGTGAGCATCTTCAGAGCATCTTGATGCCACTGTGAGTATTAATTGAAAATTGGGAGTTGTTTTAAGCGTAGCCCAAGGGAGAATATAATTAATATTGGCCATTTTCATGCCGACGAATAATTCTATTCGTGCTTCGGCACGTTAAAGTTGTCTTTGTGTGCCCTACATTCCTCAAGAAGCAAACCGACTTTTTTATGTTTTGCTGTCATGCTTTTATCCTTCCGCGTAAAGAGTAAATCCGAAAGTTATTGGCTTGTGCTGTCGGTTGCCTCAGAGTGTAATTGATGCACAGCGTAGTAACTTGATTGGACAAGGTTGATGTAAAATGCCACTAAAAATTTGGTAATGCATACTTAGAATATTTGTGATATTTCGGCAACCAATCTCCAACTTCTGGAACTTCTTCTGAAACCGTGGTACTAAATTTTTACAAGGCGGTGCGAGGGTCATGAAAAATTTGTATGAACTATGAATTAAATACGAAAATGATGTCTTCATGGAGAAGGTTGCGAATGACATTTTTGTGGTTCGCACTTGCTCTCCTCCCTGCATTATATTATCCTTTTCGATACATTCCAAATAATAAAAAGCAAATATGCACTCCTCCTCTCAGTTTATATATTCGATACTCAACTCCCCGCAAATGTGTTACGGTAGAAGATGATGACACAGTTACTCGATGAGTAGTAACGGAAGGGATTTTAAAATGGGAGCCATAAAAATTGTAAAATGTCAGAGGTTCACTTGGCTACATCATAAAATGGTTTAGTACTCATCAGTTGTCAGTAAGGTTTCCCATCTTGTACGGTGAGAGGCTATATAACGAGCCCAGCGTGAAATATTCGAGGAGGGCTGACAATGAGTACGAGGGCATGAATTCAATGAATGAGTTCGATGGAGTTGTCGGTAAGTTCGCGGAAGAATTTTTTACGACTCGTTTTAGATGAGAGTGGTCAATCAATTGCTTAAGTGAAAATGACTGTGTTGTACGAGATTTTCACTTTTTCCTCAATCTCTTTTACACATTGGTAGCGAGGTTCTATAAAATGCGAGTGTCTCGGCCTTAGACTCATCTCTCCTTTTTTATATGATCTTCCTGATTGACACTCCACTTGCACTGGTGTGTCTGCGCTCCCGTCACAGAGAAGTAGTAAGTGTGATCGCTTTTTATTACCTGAACAGATTAGAAAATGCGAATCGATTATAAAAGCTCTGCTGTTGAAATATCCTTTTGACTTGGCGGCTTTATAACATAACCCTACACACTCGATTCTAAAACAATATTTTCACTTTGAGCCCTTTTTTGCCGATGTGTGGTGGTGCCTCTGTACAAAGCGAAGCCAAGGGGCATATATGCAAATCCCAAATATTTGGCATCACATTTTAGCAATCACTCCTATCCACACACTCACCTTCTTTTTCTAGTGTTTTTTGCCGCACCAACAGCTCAAGGAAGAGCACACTTGGATGTATGGAAGGGTCGTTAAAATGAACTTGAGTTTATCATCTCCTCCTTTTCTTTTCAGCCTTTTCTCTCGTCACACACCTTCAGTCTGACTGAACGCTCAAGTATTTTTATACACACACGCTGGCGCCTGGTTACATCATGAAAACTGTGTCTTTTGGAACCTGTAGATTTGGCTCCAGTCTTCCGTGAATTGTCACACAATCCATCCAGGTATCATCATCATCATCATCCATGGTGTACTTTTACTCTCTTTTACTGTGTCACTGCTCCTTCCTATAAAAACGTGGGATTTTTAATCGTATTTTTAGGATACTCCCCCGTTTCCCACCTCGTTAAAGCTGACTTTATGGTCCATAAAATTGTCTTTTCTCGTCGTCGTCTTCCCCATCCACTTCCACTTTTCCATGTGGTGGATATATATATGCAGCATGTCCAACAAGCTCCTCTTGTTACTTGGGCTATGCATAGCAATGACCAGAGATTCTCATTAAAACAGTGTGCATTAGCATTATCACAAGTTGTTGTTCAATGGATTTGAAGGAGGTAAGATAAGTGTACGGGGAAAACAAAAACAAAATCTCCCTCATTTCATCATTGCTCCAAATCCACTGTTTATGCCTAAGGGGAAATTTCACTTTTCCTATTCCAACACTATCTCTTTCACCATATACTTATTTTGTCTTTTTTTCGAGAAAGTGATATGCATACTTAAACCAACTTTGAGAGTAGACGTGTTCCATAATAATATGCCAAGCGTTCTACACAAGTTTTATCCAAATAGTTTTCACAAAATGACATTTAATTTTTTTATTTTTTGCAGAATCTTTTCCACAACGTGAGAAATCTTCCTTGTGAGCAATCTTCCGAGATCGTCTTGGGAAATAGTTCGCCCCAACGAGCTACGAAAAAAAATTGGCAGCTGAATTGAAGAAGTGAAAGGTTGTCAGCGGAAAAGAGCAGAAAAAAGGCAACATCTCCAACACAAAGGAAACAAGATGGTGGAAATGAAGAAATCATCGTACTACGTGCTCTTCCTTGGCGCAAAGGAAAGCAAGGGTCTCCGGGGCCCTCACTACATCGAGCCTGTTCTCCAATACTTTGTCTCTCAAGAGTCACGCATGCAAGCACTCAAAGTGACCCTTCAAGTCAGTAACAAAGGTCTGAAGATTATTCCCTGCAATCAGCGCGTCGTTGGTGTGAACAGTGCTTCAGAGAACAATAGTCAGTCGGAGAAGCACTTCATTCCGCATCATGCCATCACTTGCGTTTTCCAAGCTCCTCCACCAAACGATGACATAATCTCCTGCATTCTTCTCATTTACAATCCGGATACAAAGTGTCCTGTCCATGTCCACTGCTACAGGTTAAAAAACCCTTTATATAATAATAATATGCCATTTCGTTGTTCATCCTAAAACAGCCCAAGTTAAATTGCATTCGCGGTTTGATAAATTACCTTCTTAAACATTTTTTTACTATTGCCTTGTACGGATTAAAATGATTTTTGTGCCTCTTGATTTCACTTCTCGCGTATTTTTCGCACGGAGATTATTCATGTACTTATTTGGCAAAAGAATATACTTATTTACAAAGATCCTACTTTGCTCATAAACAAACAAAAGTGAAGACGTGTACTCGTACGAGTCGTCCACTTAATTTTATCCTGAGCAGCATCATTGAGTTTTTTTTCGTCTCCTTCACATCATTCCATTGCAGACGATTACATTATTTAGTGAGTTGAGAAGTGCACACATAAAAAAGTATGTATGTATGCCCATGCCCACATCACAACTTTGATGGGAGAAGTAGGATTGATGTTTTCGTGGGTCTAAAACAACATGAGTGAACAATAAAAAAACGTGCACCTTCTCAACGCGCATATACTATAAAAATTACACATTAGACAGAAAGTTAGTGAATGTGAAATTTTCAACTTCCGTTGTCTTTTGTTTCAGACGAGTATTGAATTCAGATCTAAAAAAAAGTTGTATTTCCCAAGCTTTCTCATAAGAGTCCCCTTGCCCATTCCGCATCGCATACACATTGCTGTACGCTGTAATTAAAATGCACACGGAGAGAGAGAGAGAGGAAAATCACTAGTTTTCTAATGCACTCGAAACAAGAAAGGGATTTTATAAACTTGAATTTAATTTCTATACGAGGAAGTTACGCTGTAATTATGCAACGAAATTATGCGAAATGCCCATTCATTCATATTTATCACACCTTTGCTGATTGATTGTTCACGTTGGAGGCGTAATTATTTTGCACATTTTTTTGCTGTCGCCCTGCAATATCCTTGATTATCCTTCATAATCAACAGGGACATATGTAACTCGTCGTCGCGTAATACATATTATATATTGTAATCACAGAT
>JAQFZW010003993.1:0-11384 GCA_034687055.1 Heteromurus nitidus | reverse complement strand
GCGAAATGATTTCATTTTGGAATTTTCCCGAAAACTTTCGTAGAATAATTTTTCACCGTGCAGAATCAGTAAATGACAGCAGTTTTCGAATGGCATATCGCATGTCATAAAATTCCAGCGGTACCTTCTTTGCTTCTTGTTACATTATAGTGAAAGTACTTCTTACTAGCAAGATTATGGGTATATAGAGGTTAAGGTCATGTTAATCATGAAACCTGCATCAGCCGAGAACATATAAAGACCGAATTTTTGCATTTTATATTAGTGCATTGACAACGTGCGTGATAAAACTGATAAAACTGTATTGTCGCATACCCGAACCCTAACAAAATAATGTGTATATTGCATGAAAGAGATCCTGCTAATTTATGAGTATCAGATTTAACTTTTGCTTAATCAAAAATACTTACTACCTGCTTCAAAATAAATTGCTTTATTAATTCTTCTGAAAATGCGTTCGTTTTCTCCTAATTGTCAAAACAATATAAGATACGAAACATAATTAGTGATTAATTTATCATCAATGTAATATGAAGCTTGCCATTTGGCTGACGCTGTACCTGAGCATTTCGCCATTGGAAAAACAATTGTGACCGTATTACACGAAGCAATTAAATGAGACGAGGTAGATACGCAAACAAGAAATTAGATCTGCAAATGTTTGCACATCCTTCCTCTCAGCTATTCCAGTCTTCTAGATCATTTCCGCAACCTTGATGTTAACATTACTTTGTCATTGAGGACTTCTGGATTTCAGTTCTCTCCCCGTGTTCTTTCGAATTAACCCTGAGTTGACTTACGGTAACAGAGAGTGAAACTTGGGATTCGTTTGTAGCTAGCCCTGCGTTGGGGAATAATGGAAAAATTTAAACCCATTCCCGAATTAAGCATAACAACCCGGAACATACAAAACTGCTCTTACGTGGAGCAGAGTAAATTGAAAAAAGTGATTGAGGCAGTTTGTCCAGCTCTTGTGGATGGCCAGAGACATTCGGAAAATGCACTTCTCTACCCTTTCTTCACTTATTTTTACTATTTGGGAATTATTCCTTTTCGAATTAAGTTTGACAAGGGCAAGGATCAATATTTCTTGAAAACTTGTCGACCTCAACAGGTACATTTTCTCTTCTTAAGGGAATATCAACTTCCATCTTGACCATCTTTTTATTGAGTAGCACATTGTTGATATATTCTAAAATTAAAACCATTCCAGGTTCTCTGTGCTGTGGTCCATCTTATCATACTCTCGCTGATATGTTACATGGTCGCATGTTGCTTCAAAGAGATGAAGGATAAGGGGACGACCATAGTATCCGTTTTTGACTTGGCAAGCAATGTTGCAACTTGCATTTCCTCAGTTCTTATCTTGTACACGTTGTGGTGGCGGAGAGATCAGCTTCGAGACCTGGTTGAGTGCACACGTTTGAAGGACCGGAAAAGTAACACTAGATTGGGCCGTACTTCGGTAAAAAAAAGATTCAAAAGCGAGTATATTTAGATCAATTAAAAGTCTTACTTACGATTAGCCCGACCTCTTGTACAGATCTTGTAAACCCTTCCAGATATACATGGGATTAATTGCTTCCACGCTATGCGCAACAACTTTGGCATGGTACACGCTTCATGACAGCGGGCACTACTTAACTAACGCAGTGTTTGGAGACTCAGAGTTGAATCCGTTCCGGATAACTACTTCCGACAACAAAAACAGTCAATTATTGGCAAAGGTTTGGAACTTGGCTTTCCACATAATAATACTGCCGGGCGCCTGGTTGTACGGCATCCATGAAACCATCTTTTTGATTGTGACAATATCCCTGAGACAAGTTGGCAATGAATTTAAAATGGACTTGGAGAGAGCGAGTAGCGCTGGACATAATGGAAATGATACCGTGAAATCTGTAAATATATATGGCTTTTATTTTTCACGAATAATTACGTGAAAATACATTGATCATCGGGAATTAAGTATATTGAATTTAATTTATTCACTCAGGGCATCATTATTTACGAGAAGATCAAGCATGTAACGGATTCGACCCGCGACGCTTTTGGTACATACTTTCTCGCATGTTACATTTCATGCATTTGCTATTTTGCAGAAGCGCCCTACATCATTCTTGGGAAAAGGGGGAATGCAGAAAGGGCTCTGTTTCTTTACTTCGCCATTAACAATGTGGTGTACATAGTTGCTGCAGAATTTCATCTCCAAGTATGTGCAAATGACAATAATCATGCAGGATCAGTTATCAATATATGAAGTTTGGTATTTTATATGCATCTGAACTCGTATTCATCTATACAATTTTCTTCATTTTTGGATTTTGAAGATACGGAAGACAGTTATGAAATGGATGGATTTCTACATGAACGAAGACAACTTGAAAATTGACTGCAGACTAAAGCTGCTAACATTAGCAAATGGAATATCTCTGGATCCGGTGGCAATTCACATGAAGTATTTCCCACTGACATACCAGAACATTGGCGCGGTAAGCAGAGTCCCACAGATTACAAAATACTTCAGTTCGTAAATGATTAATTTATTATTCTTCAAACTTTAATTTCCAGATGATGAGTTTGGTTGTCACGTATGGAATCATAGTTTTCCAACTGCAACAGGATAACTGCTCTGGTGGTTTCTTGTAGAGAGTAAAATGTGATTGGTTCCAATTGAAACGTGAATTATGAACAAGCATGCAGGCATTGGTATAGTATCAATCAGCATCCGTGTAGAATAGCCAATTACTGTTTATAATTTCGTCAAAGCATCTCATATTTATTGTCATTTTTGAATAAATCTCTGATCGACAGACACTTGTGTTAACAATAAGTCACAATAATTCCAAATTAATCGTCTAACAAGTTAACTACTTAACATAACGTAACATATCATAATCAAAAAAATAATATAACAATTTATTTATTTTAAATGCATAATTATGCAAACGATTACTGCACAAATACATATTACTTTTTTTTCTCTGTGTATTCACGAATACATACATAAGTAAACTGCCTATTGTATAATACTAGAAAGAGGTCCGAAACTATTTTATTCGGTCTTAACTTACTCTAGCATTCTGCTGATTGCCTTTCCTTTGAACAGAGACATTCTCTCAAACTGCAAAGAAATATAACTACACCTTGCAATGTTGATAGTAGTTGCTCGAAAGCTCCAACGCCTTGTCCTCAGAGTAAATGGGAGAATACTCGAGAATATCTGTCGCTTTCACTCTGTTGAACGTGATGACCTTGTGGACGAGCCGGTATGAGTGTGGAGTCGGAATGAACGGTTTGTTGTTCAGCCAATTCCTCCACGACTTTGGCAGGATCTGAATCATGTAGCTCACACTCACGACCCACATGAGCATCACGAAGAGTGGAATGGGCACCTGGAGCGTGGAGTAGCCCTTGAGTGCAAGGAATGGCTTCATGAAATCGTAAAATGTGCCAGGTCTCGTGTCGTCATTAATGTAAATCGCTTTCCCGTCCAGTTCTTGCCACTCGTCGATAGACTCCTCCGATTTCACTTCTTCGTTCAACTTCATCACAGCGAGGATGTGGGCCCACGCAGCGTTCCCTATAAAATATTTGCAATAATAACCACAGCGAACATTACGCATTGTTCTAGTATTTAAAGACATACTAAAGCTTTAAAAAATGAAAGAGAAGCGTACCAACATAGGTTGACTGGAGTTCAGGATCCCGTTGAAGTACCAACGGTTGGGGAAGGTAACCGAATGTCATTTTCGCAACTCTCAATGCTTGTGGGACATAATAAGGATCTTGCTCTCCGTACAACACCGTTGGTCGCAGAATCGCTGTTTTCATCGATTTTCCATTGTGCATTTTCTTGTTTCTTGAGCATACTACGAGCGCTTCAGCTTGTGCCTTTGTGAACGCGTAGTAGCCCATGAGAAACTTTTTCTCTTTCAGTGGCAGTTCCGTTTGATCCTCGTTGACATCGTTAAATTCAGAGTCGTGCTGGATTACGGCGTCAACGGTACTTGTGAGAACGAGTTTTGGCACGTCCCACTGACGCGCTTTGAATACGATGTTCGAAGTGCCTGCGAAAATAACAGAAAATTCGAATGGTGAAAATTGGAATTTCGATTTATTAAAAGCCTACATCTGCCACTGGAATGAGAGAAAAATCTCACCGATAATGTTGACCGTTCGCATTTTGTCTCTTTCCGCGAAATGACGAACGTCCACAACGGCAGCAGAGTGGATGATGCAGGTGGCTCCATTGAAGGGCTCGTCCAACTGGTCCTCGATCGCAATGTCGCAGTTGAAGTATCGAACAGGAATCGTTTCCTCATAATCTGCAATTTAAAAGCACTACCCTGCTAAACTGATTTATGATTATGCAAATTACAATCAGCTAATGCTTGCTCTCTTACCTAGTTTTCTCTCGAACTGTTTGATATCCAACACTCTGATTTCTTTCACTCCATCCACTCTCTCATTCAAAAGCTTGATGATGTGCTGACCAAGGAATCCACTTCCTCCTGCCCATTGCAAATAATATGCATTTTAGCTCCACGTATACAAAAGTAGAGAAAGTGTATATGAAAGAAAATGGTTACCTGTTATCGCAATGACTTCATCTGGACCTAAAGACACCCGCTGGTGAATTTTGGGAGCAAGTGCAGGACTCAAACTCATCTTGGGAAGGTGAACCGACAAGCGGACTCGATGGGGGAGTTAATTATAACAATTTTTTAAAACAATTATGTTCTTTCCACCGAAAAAATAGCAAATAGAGAACTAGAGGTTGCAGAAGACTTTTTTTGTTTTAATGCTTAATAAGCACGAGTTGCTCCAAGCAGGAGATGTGTACAGGGACTGGAGTAGCTACGGCAAGTACTGGCATTGGTGATCCAGCCACAACCCATACAAAAGCCTTCAATAATACTTCCTTACTCACACTGTCCAGATAATTGATCATTCTTTTATCGATACCAGATTGCAGCTTTAGCTTATTACACCAAACGCCAACCGCACAAACCAATCTGTCTAGAGTTCGATTGTGGAAAAGAAAAATAATGTGCGCTGCATGAGGAAGGCCTGGCTAGTTATGTGTCTCAACTTCAATACTTCAACTCCCAGAGCAAGTCACTTGAACTTTGGACTGTAATACTATGTGACTATGTCCCCCATATATTATGCTGATGCACTGTTCATCAACACGTAGCAAGCCAAATGGTGCATATGCGTTTCATTAATCAACATCAGAAAATGATTATAAATGCGCATTGCTCTGCTCTTTACATACCAGCTACATATTATTTAGTTTATAAGAGTTTAACCAGAATCCGGCATGGACGCTGACTGACGAAGACTGCGAGTATGCATGACTTTCTGGTGCATTTAACGTGCCTAATTGCTAAAAATATTGTGTCATCTTCTTATCTGGCACGCACCAAGTGATCCCGTCCGTGGACTCCGAACTCGAACCAAAGGATAAAAAATGGATTGTGAACTTTTTTTTTGTTCTTGAGTGACAAATCACGAAAAGGGGTATCGCAAAACCGTTGTTTATTGGGAAAGAGTTAATGATACAAGTAAAAATACATTGATATTTTTTGTGATGAGATTTTGAGATGGGAACATTATATCGCTGGCATTATAACAGCAGATTACTCGCTTTGCTTTGTTTGCGGTGTGCAGCATGATCCGACATCTGAACTTGTTCCTCCAGTTTCGTTTTCCGTTTGTCAATTTCCTTCTCCATTGCATCCTGCTCCAAGTTGTACTGTTTGTAAAGTTGCTGAATAGCACTCAGATTCATTGTGTCTGGATTTAGAATTTCATTTTCAGGACTTTTCGGAGGTTTCGTTTCGTTTCTCTCCATGTCCTCCTGGAATTCGTCAAATGGGTTCAAGGCGACCATTTCAGACTTCCTACCTTTCATCTCTTTCAAAGGCTTGAGAACAACGCTCGTTCCAGCGTTAAGATGATGTTTCTTCATCTTCTCAAAGTACGCGTCCTTCAACTCCTTCATTCGATCATTCATTTTGGAGACTTCGGTTCGGAAATACTTTGTCTGAGATTCCATTGCGTACAAGCTATTGATGATGCGCAAATACAAGCTCTTTATATATTATTTGTTCAAGTTAAAATTACGCAAAATTATTTTAATCAGTACTCAAGTTTAATCTTCTTCAACTGCTCCCGTTTTGCAGAGAGGAGCACATCATAATAACGCCTCAGCTCTGGTGTTTCGAGGCTTGGAAGTCGTCTCAGCACGTGTCGTAGATCAATGTAGATCCTCTCTTTGTCAGCGATTCGATTGGACTGCTTTCTTATCGATTCGTTTTGGTCTACCAAACGCTTTGTGACAACATTAATCTTCTTGATTGTGTCATATGCGTCAGGATCAATCGCCTAAAAATATATAATCTATTTTGTGCACAAACGCTGACATATCTGAAATGGGATTAACAAGTCATGGGAATTTTAATGGAATTAAATATTTTGCAATTTTTTCGTACTTCAAGAGCTCGCCATCGGTGAACGTTAATGGGCCGGGATAGCTCATCCTCCAACGCATTCACCATGCACGTCTCTTTCGCGATACAGTTTTCCAGAACTGATATTTCCTGTTGAAGGTGCACAATGTGATGTGCATTCCCTTTCACCTTGTGTTGCATTTGACTATGTAAATTCCAAATAAAAAATCACTAATGAATTTGGGGCACTATACAAGTATGCTGTAAGATGAAAGTTAATTAAGGATTAATGCTCACCGTAGGTTCACAATGTCCTGCCGGATTAGCCGGATTTCGGTCATTAAATTGCGAAAATGATATGCACCAATGCGAACCATGGAATGAAGAGTCCTCCACTTGCCCCAAATATCTTGAAGCTCAGCTTCCCTCTGCTGCAATCTTCGATTGTAGTTTTGCCTCCGCGACTCTGCTTTCTGGGCGTAATAGCGCTGTTTCGAAAGCTCATTTTCAGCTTCTGCGACGCCACACCCAAGTAACGATCGCTCGCTTTCCAATGCCTCCACTTCACGTTGCATGTCTATCGCCATTTTGTGAATTCGGTCAGCTTCAGTTTTGAAGAAGATCCCTTCTCGCAGCAAGTTATCCAGATCTATGTGTACAAGCAGTCAAAATTTATATCGGATTGATGAAATACTCAATGAAAATCTATTTAAATATAATGAAATGCGTACATAATTTTTGCTGCGCATATTTGTTCTGCTCGTCGTAGTAAGAGTATATCGACATATTCAGTTCGAAAGTTTTGTGACGGATTTCGATGTGAGCTTCCAAAATGTTCACCTGAACAAACGAAACATTAATTTGACGATTTATGGGTTTTGTATTCTTCTCTTCGTGGACGCTTACGTACCGACGTGTCACGGACAAGCTTTTCAAAGAACCTCTTCTCCACCAAAGACTGCTCGTACTCCTGCTGCTTAGTCTTCACCGTTCCCTCCAACTCACCAATCTTCCTCCTGAACTCAAACACAATCGTGTCCATTTTCTTGATCTCTTCCAACCTCGACGCAAATTCATGAGCAAGCTTTGTCGCTTCGTGACTGTAAAAGTCTCGCTCCCGTTCTAATCTATGAATGGTCTCGGTTTGACCAGTAATTTCACGTTTGTAAGCTTCGAGCTCACGCTCCAGATTGTTCGAAGCGACCAAATGAACCTTGAGCTGGTTGTCGTGCTCCGACGCCAAGGCGTTTGCTCTTGTCAGATTTCGGTTGACCATTGTTCGCTTCTTATCCAGTTCTTCCACTCTTCGCCGATTTTCCTCCAGCTTCTTTTGCGCGTGCTCCAGTTCCTTTTCCAAATCGATGATTTTTTGCTTGAGGACTTCTCGGTCCGCTTCCAAGATATCAAGTTGTTCTTGCAAGACCGCGCAACGCTTCATGTTCGTGTTCCGTTGGCGAACAGCCTGTGCTCCTTCCGCCTTGATTCTTGCAATCTCATCTTCTTTATCCTTGTCACAAAATAGTTTATCAATCACACCTATATTTAGTCACAGACCCATTTTCCACCATGAATAATTTCTTCATACTTTTAAATCACTCTGCTTTTTAAAAGCTTCCATCGCAAGCCGCTCGACGAGTTCAATCTGCACTTCGAAGTCATGCTTCAACTTCTCCAGTTTAGCTAAGACTCCTTCTGCTTCCTTCATTGCCCCGTCGTTAATCACCCTTTGCGCTGTAACGCTCCTCTCCAAATCCAGTAGCTTCACTTTGGCAGTGCTCGAGAACTTCTCGATCTCATTCAGCTCTTTAGTCTTCTTCTCAATCGAGTGCGCCAACCGATCGATTTCTTTCTCGATTTGCTCCTTCCGAATCGTTTCCCTTTGCAACGCTTCATTTTGTGCGGCAGCCTCTTCATCAGCGTACTTGATCGCTTCTTGGAACTCGATTCTCTTCTCACCCAACCTCGACTTCCGCTCCTGAAACAGTGCCAACGATGTCTTCATTCTCCCCATTTCCTTGTGGAGTACATCCCGTTCGTCTTGAAGCTTCCGTCGGATCTTCATAAGCTCAGTTAGTCTGTGCAAAACAGAATCTTTTTAAAGCTAAAGTTCAACTCAGTCAAAAAGTTCAAAAAATGAGGGATTCAGCATTTTTACTCGTTTTGGCCCTCCATCGTTGCAGCAGCCTGAATATTCCTATTCAAAATCATGATTTCCGTCTTGAGCTCCTCAATTCTGTTTGAATTTCTCTTCTCCTCTTCTTCGCTTATGTCGACCAGGTTCCACGCAGTTTCCAGACGACCTCCCAATCGCGCAGTGATTTCCGGGTGATCTTCTGCAATTCGGATGAGGTTACGACTTTTCGCCATGCAGTCAGCAACTTCCACGGTGAGCTCAATATCTTTCTGGAGGAGATCGTTGAGGTTATCGTGAGACTTCTGGATCCCATCCCAAATGAAGTAGAACTCATCCTTCACCTCGTCCAGTGGAATGCCCACTTTGTGCGCTGTGTTCAGGTCTTGGATGACGCTATCAAAGAACTCCTTCAGCTTCACAAAACTCATGTCAGTAAATGGCGTCGTGGGCATGGCGTCTTCCAGATTCTGTCCTCCAAATTCTAGCGAGTCTTCTTCGAATAGATGCACCAGGTGCTTTGAAAATGTTTCACGTTTGATGTCTGTCACTGTCTTCCTCGTTTCCGCAGCCGCCGAATCTTCACCGTCATCAACCAGCTCATCTCCTGATACCTGAAAAATTATTTCGTCAATGATCGTGATCATAAGAGTCAAACATTAATTTGATAATTTTCCAATCGCACATTTTGAACCAATGCAGGTTTTAGGATCACGACATCCGTTACTGGCTTTGGAGCTTCGTGACTTCCAGAATCTGTAGATATCTCGGACTTCTGAAGTAGAAATAAACAAGATGGAATCATATCGACAAATATTGAAATAACTGAAGCAATTGGAAATTTTTGTTCCACAATTCTTGGTGAACGGTACCTCCGAAACCTTCCTGGTCAAAGCTGATACTTGCTCTGAAACCTGGCCTGTTTTCTCTTGTCCATCCTCCATATTTGCTTTCACGTCACCAAATTAATCGAAGTATGCTCAAAGCGCATGAATGCATAGTGAATTCCGTAAAATAATGCGTTATTTGACTACGGTTTGATTTCCAGTTTTATTAATAATTTTCACATTTTGAAGATTTACAGCGCTTTTGTGGTTCCTCCAGACAAGGGAGTCCCATGACATTTTCAATTCGCATCATTTGGCACCCTGACACAAACCAACAGCATTTTCCACCAGTCTTGCTCGATATTCGCACTGATCGCACTCCAATCTTAAGAATTGATTAGTGCCTAATGCGCATGCCAAAGAAAACGAGATTGTCGAGTTCATGAAATTGTGATATGTGAGTTTATTCGGTTAAGTAACTTGATCAATTTTAAGATTTCAATGTCAAATGTGTCCTCAGCCAGTAAACACCCACAAGATCAAGGTGTGTTTTTTGCAAAGAACTGGTTCGTGTATATGTGAATGCTGACGAGAGACGATCAATATTAAGAATTTCGGGATGCATTATAGTCTTGGATTTGTAAATTAAGGCAACTGCTTAGTGTGGTTGAGTTGAATATTATGGTGCATTTTTGAGTTGTTAATAATCTTCAAGCACTTCGGCACATGCCTCGAAGCTCCATCTTCGGTAAATCGGCGAAGGCAGTGGGGACATTCGACATATTCTAAATCCAGTTGAGTGGACTGCGGAGGAAGCGGAATGCCAGGAATATTTCCAGTTGCAAGGATATCCACCACTTCCTTCGCCAGTCGAAGGTTGCAAATATACTTTTCATGCTCCTTTCTCCAGTTTCCCTGTTGAAAAGGTTTCTCATCTTTGTCCTCCTCGTCACCATCCACCCGCTTCAAACCGACTTTGAGCCGGAGCGGTTGAGTCTTCGTGTTTTCCAAACTTTTCATGCAGATGCTCTGGTGAAACTCAACCCTTTCCGGGGGATACACTCGTCCACATACTTTGCAAGTGGCTGCTTTGGTGCCATTACCGGATGTCGTTAAATTCGGTTTGTTGCCGGTGGCATTAGTTGTCCCTTGAGGTGACGGAGGGGGATTTACAGCTGAGGAGTGGCTTTGCTCCACTAAATTAGTTTCAGTGGGCGTGATTGCTCGCACTATCTTCTCTTCAATCCTTTTACTCACTGCGACCAATTTGCCACCCGTGGAAAACTTCTGTAATGGAGGGGTGGGAGGCGATGCTATTTTCTTGCGAGGCATGGCGAACAGCTTTCAAATGTTTAAAATATTCGGGTTGAGGTTTGTGTGTTGGTTGAGTTCAGACGAATAAAAATTAATACTCGAAATACTTTTGCAAATGATAACCTTTCAGTATGATACGTGCAAAAATGCTGGGTTGCAGTTTGAAGACTATTAGTGTGAGCAGTTTAATGAATACAAAATCGTGCGCATGTCATTGCTATAGCATAACGAGAGAAACTAGATGAAGATAAGTGAGGGGAGGACACGGTTCTCTCGGGTTCGGAAGTCATTGTGAGCTTCCATTGTTCCATTATCTCACACCAGACCAAATATGCTCCTGAAGTGAATAATAATAATAATGGTGAATTTTTATGATGTCGAAGTCGAACGAACAGATACAAGCTGACTCAGGCTTTAGAGTGCATTTAAAATGACGTCAATTTATTGTTTCACATATAAAAATAACAGCGATAAATGTATTATAAAAAAGGGCGTGTTTCGAAGAAATATCACAATCAATGCGCATCATTCATTGAATAATTCTGAATATTACAAACTATTGGGAGAAAAGGAATTTGTTTTTAGTATGAGGAACGAACGAAAGTTGGCTCAACAACTCGGACAACTGGAGCATCGTAAGATGATCGGATAAGT
>JAQFZW010003992.1:0-11384 GCA_034687055.1 Heteromurus nitidus | reverse complement strand
TTTGTTCGTAAAGACTATTTTTTGTTGTTTCATATAACCCCAATTCACATAAAGGTAATTCATTTATTTGAGAAAAAAGAAAATAAAAAGTTGAAAATTCTGTTGTAGATATTTTCTAAAAAAATAAACCAATAACTTCTATGCTTAAGCATACATAATTATTTGCATGATACGGACCACAATTAACACTTTCTACATGTCATCTCGTGGAGATTTTCGAGCACGTCCACCGCGGCGGCTACACATTATAGCATTTAAGTCAAAAGGGTTATATGAAGAAGAAAATTCAATTCGTTTCTCCGGAATTAAGGGGATCCTCAAGGCTTTCAAAAACTTTCACAGTTGCAGCAAGAAACGTTTTTGTCTATGGCCACTTTGGTACTCCACCTAATAAAATTACGTATGCACTATTATCTCACTTACAAATTATGACTTGGAAAACGTCTTCATTTGCCTTGGATTCCGCGCTCGTAGGCCCGTGCACGACTGTCCTGGTTTTTTTCCTTCTTCTTTTTGGGAAAAACCTGCAATAGAAATTAGTCTCATGAATGATCAATGTGCTGGTGCAAGTAGAGTGAAAATAGAGGGAAGTGCTGTGATGTGCGTTTCATTTTAATCCAGTCGTAAAGAAAATTGTTGGGCCAATCCGCACCGCTGCGTTTGCGATTCTTCTCTTCCTCCTACTTTTTCCCATGCAGTGGAAATTAGCACTGAGATTTCGCTCTGGACAATGCTCGCATGATGGCAAGTATCAACAAGGGACAAAAGTATACTTAAACGCTGTGTTGTTACTCCGTCACGTGCTCTCTCCCTTTTCTTTCCTCTTCCCCAATTCCATAACGGGAAAATGCAAATAATATTTTGCTCAGGGAACGCCCGTAAAACCAAGTACGACGAGACTTGGACGATGATAACAATAAGGTGTAGCCGTGTGAGATATCCTCCATTCTCCAAGAGCTACACATCATAGAAGGAAAATGAAAAGAGCGTAAAGCCACAGAAGAAAAGGAACGAGGACAGTGGCTGCACCAACTCGGCCAGAACTCTCCTGGTAATCTGGCATAGTGGTTAGATCGGTGTGAAAACGGAGACTTCACTCTCTCTCCCACACATACACTTTCCTTCTCAGAATTTTTTCTCTCTCTTTCACTCTGCAGAAGAGGACTCTGAAAAAATGGACGTTTACCCAACAGACGCGAAGTGTGGTAAGTCTACAGGAGCATGCTTTTAAACAAGGTTCCGTACATTTCACTCACTCGTTTAGTTTGGTTAGCCTTTTGCGGTGATGAAGCCATCTGAAATGTGATAAGCACTTCTCCCTCTTGCGTTACTTGCAGCAGTATTCTTAGGACATCCAAGAATGAAGCTACTTGATAGCTTACCATCCGAACATGTATTAGAATTCCCATATGTAAGCTTCGCCACCACACACACACTCTCTCTCTTTAGCGTCGGCGTAACACTAACTCATGGAGGACAATACTAATTGTAGGTGTCTTAGACGTCGCTGGTCAGAAGAAGTCTTCTGCGGAGTTTTGACTGGTGTGGTCTCATAAGGCGAGAGAAGCAATCAAGATGCAAGTGAGCAGTGTGAGTAGAGCATTGTTACTCAATGAGATGCTGATGAGATGATTCACGCTCAGTGTGTTGTTTTCGTGGTTAGTATAGTTAGTGACACTCTTCCTCCTCTCTATATTATTATATCACACCACCACCACCGCCAAACATATATATGTGCATAAGCTAAAGTGAAGCGCTTCCGCAGTAAGTCATTTCACTCCTGGGCTTTTGAAATCACGGTGCAAAAGGCAATATATACAAATGGATGGAGTATGATTCCTTCCTCCTCCTCCACGTCGGCATGGCGAACATCAGAGCCCAGTGTTCTCATTCCTTTTTACGACATTTGTGAATGCAACATCATCGTAATATGCCAACTTGGAGTAGACTTGGGACGTGAGGTGAATTTAAACAAGGATGAATATGAAACATGCTGAATTAATGTTTCAAAAAGTATGGACAGTTGTTTGTATATGGGAGAGAGAAACGGGAAGCTCGAACGAGTTGATGCTGTCGCGCGCTCGAGAGAGAGAGAGAGAAGCAAAATGTGCAGACGAGGTGAAACAATAGGGAAACTGCAGAGTGCAGGTGAAACATGGGAGTGTAAATATAGCCAACGTAAATCTAACTAATACACCAATCCTTCCAAAACTTTATACACTTCGCAATAATAACATTCGGGAGGAGAACGCACACAGAGCTAGAACATATTGCAAATAAAAAGTGTAGGTATACATTCTCGCACAAGATCTCGTCAGTTTTTTTTCGAGAGGAAAAGAGTTTGCTACAAAATTGCGCATTTGGAAGAGAGCACGCTCAGTAAACCATCACAGAGCTACTAGTTCCGAAGGGTTCATTTGAAAAAGTGAATATTAGACATTATGGAAATTTTATTTGGAGGATCTGTTTTTCCGGGCCATGACGCTGACTTTTCCATTGGTTTACTTCCACGTTGGAGTATATGCATATTACTTATGTATGTATGATGATGATGAAGACGCTGACCACATTGTGTTCCTGATGAAACTGACTCCCTCACACACACACACTCCGTCTTCACTACAGCAGTAATGGCATGGGTATTTCATCGAAATGTCGAGTCTGCATCGCGCCTCCTTGATTCTAGCAGGTATTATATTGGTGCTTAAGTTGATGCATTTATCCACAGCAGCACTTTTCCATTTGTGCATGCCTACGCCAAGTTCGCTTCCTGCAGCATTAATGCAGGAAAATGAAGCGTCGCCAGTTGAATGAAAACGTAAAAATGAACATTTCCTGATGTGAATAAAAACGTAGCCTGGTGGAATGAGGTTTACATTAGCAGCAGAAAAAAAGTGGTGACTGCTGAAAATCAACTTCGTTGTCGTCTCCATTTTCCACACTCACATGCAATATGACAATGCGTCAAAAGCCTGTAGTGTGGCCATCGGCGATTTGAAATAATATGTGATTGAGTTATATATGGGGTAAAAAAAATTCATTTTATCTGGTTCTGAGGGACGTTCCGTTGGAATATCCAGTGGTTTTTTTGATATGAACTTCCGCTACATGTGACGTTGGAAATGGATGTAGTCTCTCCACCGTTCTGCGGATGTTTTATTTTCTCTACATCCAACAATGAATTCAAGTGCGTCTTGATGTGATTACAAGGACGATATAACATGCTTATTACAATCGAATAAAATTCGGGCAACATATTTTCGTAGTAGAAAGGCTTGTCAGCAGGGAGGCATGACGGGATTGACTTGACTGTGTGGTGTGGTGGGTAAACGTCCTCATGTAAATGTGGATGGCCATGCTTAATGACCTATCATGGGGGAAAGCTGTCATCGCGAATTTCAATGGAAAACGATACGCGAAAGTGAGGAAACCAGAGAGGGAGAGAGAGAGGAAGACATGGCGAGTGAGTCCATTCTTCCAAGCTGCTACTTCACTTTCTCTTTCAATCCTTTACCTTATTCTCTATCCTTTACACAAGCCACACACTCACTACTGATCTTTTGTCTCACTCACCAGAACCGGTGTGTGTGTGTCTCCCATTCCAACGATTTGTTTCACCAGAGGAGAACGCATCTGGCTTATTAAATGCTGAGATTGAACCTGGGAAAGTCTTATAGGAACAAGCTTATATGATTGACTGTGCGCCTTTCACAGTGAGTAGTTAAGTCATCATTTGCGGAAATGAAATTGCACTACAAGAAGCATTCCGAGAGTCATTCATATTCCTGTTTGCTCCACGTGTATACATATATTGGCCAACATTCTAAATCCACCACAGAACCTGGTTCCTCTCACCCTCTGTCTCAGGCTATAACTAACAATTGAGTTAGCAAGCAAGTCAGGCAAGGAAACAGAACAAGCGAGAGAAAACCGGGAGTATACCTAGAATCCCAGTCTCGCAGTTTAGAGTTGAGTGGTTTACTTCTAGGTAAGGATCGAGAGAGTTGTGTGGAAGCACATATGTTATATTCCAGAGACCAGAATTCGCGATAATACTTACCTTAGAAATAATATAATACGCCTCAGTTGTGCACGTTTTTTATGATTCCCATCATCATCATCGTCCTCCCTTTTATGCCCACATGCTTTTGAGAAGGATGTCTTTCACAAGTTCATATACCTATGGCGAGAGAGAGAGAGAGAGAGAGAGAGAGAGAGAGAGAGAGAGAGAAGACTCATTGTGGCATTTTAATCATAGAATGATTAGTTCTCTTCTTCTCTCTCCATCCTCCTTCCCAATATATCCATAGAGCGTCTTCCAGTTCCAGTGTGTATCCGTCGTCGGTTCCACAATCGTGTCATATTTACACTGATGAATCAGAAAGGAAATGTCATTATATACATTCTATATACACTCCGCTGGAATATGAGTCGAGTGTTCTGATCCTCTTCCTCCTTGTATATACACACATAAATGCAAATCAGCGCTGTTCCCTGTGCATTCCCAAGGAGAGGAAGACTTGTTTGATAACATTGTTTCCAAAAGCTCTGATTAGTGGGTCATTACTATAAGTACATGTAGTTCGCGAGTCAGAGTTCAGTTTGTTTAGTGAGCTCCTTTCATTCATCTCCCCGAGAATGGCTGGATTGGATATGATAACGACAGGAGAGAGAGTTGAGTAGAGCAGCACACACTTGTTCACTGTCGGCACACATACATTATTACTCCTCTCCACAGCAGGAAGGCATCCAGCACAGCAGCAAACTATCTAGTCTGGTGGTGTAGGAGTAAACTTGAAGCTTATAGGCGTTGATTATTTCCGCTTCTGGTCATATTTATGCGTGTGCAGCATAAGGGCCAAGTGCTATAGCACGAAATTGAAGCTGTGCTATCCGGCAGAGATATCCCACCTTTGTAGTAATATTATATTTGCATCCTATATGAGAGCACCTTCTCCATCCTCCTTCCTTTATCATATTTCAGATATCAATTAAAGCCTTACAATCCTTAATTGGATATCGATAACCGTGACAGACTGGTTGTGTTAGTGGAAATAGAGAGAGGATGGGAGAGAGATATATTAGTGTATCAAGGGTGTTTCCTTTCGTACGTGGTATTCAGAAAGGAAGTAGGTGACGCTCTGTTGGAGAGTGGCATTATGCGTCAGAATGCTGACGCGATGAAGCCTACCAAACACATCACATTCTCTCGGCATTCTGTTTTCAAATGTATCTTGCCGATGACTAAATCATTTCCCAACTCAGAGAGTGTGTCAGTCATACACCTAATTCGTATGCTGAAATGTTTTGACCTCGTAAAACAATAAAAAAAGCATGAAAAATAACATTTTTTTCCACCTTTCATTTGATAATGGAAGTTGCGATATTGAGATGATCTGATGGTAAGTAATGTGGGCGTTGAAAAGTCCCAGACAAGTGATATATTTTATGCACAGATAACGTAGTCTCACAGTGAACCGTACAGAAGCTGTATCCCGGAGAAACACATAATAAGCCTCCTCTCCGCTTCTGTTTTTAGGTTCATAACGTTATGCAAGTTGCGCTCGCGAAAAACGTTCGCGAAAAGATTTAAGATGCTATTGAGAACTGCGTAAAGAACGTGTCAGCGAGCAGACAAAGGAATATTCTTCTCGTCCTAGTCCTAAGTGCCACTCTGCAAATTGTTCATACATTTAGAGTTGGATATTTGACGGGAAGGAGAAGGAGAGAGGGAGACAAGAGAAGAGGGTTATTTCCATCCTAGAATGCCACATCCTCATTTTCCCGACACTTCCATATTCCCTCAAAAACTTTTCGCTCACTTAGCAATAGGACAGCCTAAGTTGCCTACGGTTTAGTTGGATGTCATCGTCCTATCTTAAAGCAACTCTAATATCGAAGACGTCCTCGTCAAAAATGTATACCAGATCACACCACCTTTGTCTCTTCTCCTATATACATACATACATTTTTCACATAGCGAGGAATTGGTGGATAATGATAGCTCGATGGAAACATTATTTTTTAAAGGCTTCACACTTCAACATGTGATTCCATAAGATCCCATTTTTCTCCTCAGAAGCCTGTCACATATTTAGCGATATGAGTGTGACAGTCCTCTGGTATATCAAGAAAGGTTTTCTACGTTTTTTTACTTCGACAGAGGATATGATAAGGTGCATTTGAAAGAGATCGTGTTTAAATCCTATATGAAGTTTTCTGTAGATAGTCACCTGGAATACCTTAGTTGTCTCTCCCCATGTCGTGTCACGGATCAGACGAGTGGTACTGAAACCCGATAAACCACACTTATGACTTAAGTGCTTCCATTTCAAATTTCCATTCCAATTCTCGGGACATTCTAGCTTTAATAGCACGATCTCGCTCCTCTCTTTTTTTGTACACATACAGGCATTCTGCCATTTTGTTCTCGTCGTCATGGTGTAATGCTACTGTAATTACCTTTGTGTTCTTTTAACTATTGTTCCGAGCAGACACAATTCTACTAATATTGTTCCCGTACACAAAGGCGACGTGTTTGTGGAAAACATGTATTGTGCTACTTGTGGATATTTTTGTACGGAGTACAATTACAATTCATAATGACATTTGCTCAATTCAACTTTTCAAACGTTTTTTTTCTCTCTCTCTCTCTTTCTGGCTCTCTTCATTGTGCCAATGGTGATGCCAGACTGTCGCTGCTACCTGCCACTGGGTTATATGATGACTAATGTTTTCAACATGGTGATGTACTGCATCGCTGAGCTCAATATGTTCTGCTCCTATTATTTTCTGGACAAATTGTGTAACAGTTGAGCCTACAACTGTAAAAGGACATAGACAAAAACTGAAGGAAAAAAACTGTTAGGAAGCGTGAAAATTCGCTTGCAACGCGAACGCATAAAAAGGGAATTCTCATAGAGTGATATACATACATCCTGTAGCGCTCTTGTTTTCGGCTGGTCACACAGTACCTCTCACTAAAAGAATGGAGTGTGCACCGGTTTTAAAATGGCTTTTGTAATGCCAACTGACGAGGTTTCTCTCAGCCTTCTTCTTTAGATGAAAAACTTCATGAACAATGATTGAACTATGAGTGTCATGGTTTGCACTTCCACATCAAACGTTTGACAGGGTGGTTGACTCAACTCTCTCGTAAAAGACGTCATATTCTTGTTAGTTACGTATCTACGTTTTGCAAAAAAAAGAAACTATGACGCAGCACGTCTACTTTAGATTTGATTATGTGGGGGATGATTGTTTCTAGTTTATGTCATCTACACACAGTTTCCTTGAAACAGGTTACGTTACAAGAAAAGTGTAGCTCAACAGCTTGATTGACTATATTGCATTACTTGTTTACGACATAAAATGCAGTAATGCTGTAAGGATTAGCTTTAATGCTTGCGAAATAGTACGATTTTATATCCAATCATCTTCACTCTCTCTCCACTTGTTGCTAGGATTTACTTGCCAAATGTCACATAAATCATACTTACAATTAGAGTCAGTTTTCACAGCCATCATATTGCATTCCGTAAGGCTGACAAGTGTATTTGATTGCCATAGTTTACTCCGGGAAGAAAACTAGTTTCTCCCTTTTTGCAGCACATTATTATATGCACTATGCACTTGTACAACATACGGAAGGATCTTCTTGTAGCTTCCCCTATTTTTTTGAGGAACCAATTTAACCATTCAAACTGAAGAGATTCTGAGGTGTTTAGCGAAACAGGGATTTCCTCACGTATGCAACACTGAGACTTAGGAATAAAAGGGATAAATTTGAAAATAAAGAATACGAATGAGAGAATTACGTGGAAAAGACAGGCACATAAGTATAAAAAAAGAACCTGACTGAGCATCTCATAACTTGGTTAAGATTCTCTCGCTTCCCTCATGTGTGTGGAGGATTTGGTTGGAAGAGAGACAGAAGGTTGTTTTTTTTCGCCAGGTTTATGAAACATTACGTGGAAAATAGGATGTGGTGTATGGCACAAGGAGAAAAATTGTAGAAAGAAGTGTATAAAGTAGCGGATAAGTGGTTGTGATTGGTGATGAATGACAGTGACTGCTGTGAAATCCCGTCGTTTTTTATCTCTCTCTTGCATCATCATATCTTTCCTCTTCTCTCTCCGCTCTCGCTAGTTGATTCACGTGTAGTAGTGGTGGTGCACGTCGGAGTTGACAAAGCTGACAGTTGAAGGAATTCCAAAACGCGGGTTTTGTGTTTCCCATGCTCCTCCAGCCTTCCTTAATCTCTCACTCTTTATTCATCCTCGTCTTCATCGTCATCCAAAAAAAACTTGATCCGTTTCCTCTGCCTGTAATTTTGATGTACTCTTTCCCGTGCAGTCCCTTAAATTTCTGTTGCAGTGGTACGACGTCAGTTTAGAGAAAAATGGAGGATTTGGAAATACTTAAGTAAGTGGGTAATATATCTCTTCTCCTCAACTGCATATCAGCTTTAAGATCTTTAAGAGGAGGGTGGATATCAGAGAGATAACTAACAACTCTCCTTGTACCCAGTGGAACCCAGTCCACTTCCGAGATTCCACAGTTCTTCAATCGGCACACAATTCTACAAGCGTTTTCACGCGAAAGTAATTAGAAGCATGGCTGTACTCCCGTGGAAAACAATACAGCCTGCATGCGAAGAGTCTTGGGTAATAATAAGCCTCCCTGTCTGTCCAGTTCTTTGAACTCACAGTTCTTAAGTATACTGTGTATTATTGATGTACCGTTATATGCAAGTTGACGTAATGTTTCCAAAAGTCATGTCAGAGAGAACTCTTTGTGAAGTGAAGAAATACAAGACAATTCCAGTGGAGAAAGCGATGTTTCACGTTTTCCCTCGCAACACCTGCACGATGTAGCCCGGTGATAAGTGCAGTGCCGGCACCAATTACCTACTTTAAAATTTAATGAATTAAAACACGCATTTCATCGTGTACACTTGCATCTCTCTCCTCCTTCCTTCATATGTCAGCCAAGGCAAAGGACAAAACTGACTTATTTACTCATTCATTTCAAAGACGAGAAAAGGACATCCCAATTTGATATGCGAGCTACTTATATGTGGGTGTATGCTACTTTCCACTTCAAGGAAAGGACGAAAAGAGAGCGAGGAATTCCTCAGCTGGCTCTCTCGTATATGATTTGTCTCGTATTCCATTTTCTTTCGCTAAAAGAAGCTTGTCCTGCTTTCATATGTTGCTGATCTTGTTGGTGAAAAATTAAGTAATTTTTCACTTGGACAAAGTGCTTTCCCCAGTTGAGCCTACTATACTACGCTTGAGCTATATAAATATATATGTTCTGGTCTTGTGTGAGAGATAGCTGCGTGGCAGTGAGTTAAAAAAACATACAACAGAGAAGAAGTAAATAAACCATTGTATATAGTCTTTTGTTAGCACTTAACAACCTCTTTAGTTTCATGGCTCACATATTTTGTTTCTCTCTACTCTGTTCCGTCTCTCTTTGTTTCATTTTCCTTTCTCTCACTGAGAGTAAATGAAAAGAGATGAAGAAAGGAAAACGGAGACAACAAAAAGAGGAGAGAAAAAGTACAGAAGTAGTATATATTCTTCGAAGGAGGAGGAGAGAGAGAAAGAAAAAAATGGAGAAAAGCGCTTCCGTTTTTTCTCAATATTCTCCCTCTCCCTCTCTGTATATATGCATCGGAGACATCGGAGTTTATTTTGTTAGACAGAAAAGTATTGTAGACACACCAACTAACAACCACTGAGGCAGCACGTTCCCCCCTCTCTCTCTCTGACGTGTTGTATGTATATCCATGAGAGTATTTTGGGTCGCGTGTGAGCTCACACACGTCCTCATATTATTATATTCTGATTGGCACGAGAGCATGTGACGAAATAATGTGTCTCCAATAGTTTTTCTCCCAACAGCAGCAGCGCTTCCTAGATGACCAGCATCTGTATTCCGCACCAGTGTCAGAACCCATTGAACACCGTTAGAATAAATAGCAGAACAAAGGGTGTAGAAGGGAAAGGAGAGAGAACTTTACTCTCTCTCTAGTTTGGGAGAAGAGAGTCCTCATCTACACCACAAATTTTTTTTTACAGATATACGCTCCTCCACACTATATTTTTAATGCTGAGTCTGTATAATTCAACGAACCCATAACCTCATGGTCACGCGTTGTCATTTTTTTTCTATTGTTGTGTATGTATTTTTCTCTCGCAACACAGAAATGGAATTGAAGGGGTCTCTCTCTCTCTAGGCATATATGTCATTCTTCCGATTCTCTGTTTTTTTGTTTCATGAAAGGTAAACCAAAAAGATAGACATTCTTACCTATCATCATCCTATCCCGAGAAAACAACAATTTGTGTGGCACTATAGTAGTAGTGTACCACTTTCTTATAACGAGCTGAAAGTAAAGGGGAAAATCACAGAACACAGTTTCAGCATGTTTCTTTTCTCCACACCCGCTGTGTACCTTGGCATACTTGTAGACAGATGTAAGGGAATGAACATTTCCTTCACCGGTTTCACACACATATGCATATATGTACGTACATACGTACATAGGTTCATAGTTGGAAAATAGTTTTGGGAATCAGTCATGGATTCACATCTGCTTCGACATCTTATGTTTCTCTCTCTCCTCCATAAACTTGGATGTTACCATGTAGACGCACATACACGTGTTATGTACGTCTATAGCTAAACATTTTTCTCCATGCATATTACAGAGAAACTGGAAATTGCGTAGAGTTACTTATTTTGCGAGTTTAAGCTGGAAGAAGAAGAAAAAAACGCAAGTGAAGCAAAGATTATATATTTGGGCATGGCATAGGTGGTATTGTGGGATATATTTTTAGCTCATATTCCAAACTCACTCACTCAGAAGATCCAGTCGTAACGTGATACTATGTTGGATCTATATGTTTGGACGGATGGGAAAACTGTTGTATTGACTGTGCCATTTGAGAAGTTGTACACTCACAACCTGCTGTCTCTCTCTCTGTTTTTCTGCTACATTGAATTATAACCGTTACGTAATACCCATCATCTGCTTTCCCCGTGCACATGAAGGGTCGTCGCATCCTTTTTTACAGGTTAGCTGAGCGAAGACAAGGGTAAACGCGGAGGAGGAATATGAATGTATCGCTTTCTCCCTTCATTTTCTTTCTTTTGAAGTAAATACATGCTAATATGATGAGAAAAAGGAACGTGCGAGAGTGAAGAGAGGGAAAGGGGTGTCAGTCATGGTCTGTATGAAGTGTAGAAAAAATACACAGAGAAAAAGATGAATACTTTTTTTGTGCTGTGCTGCTCCAACTGACAACTCGGAAATCTACCTTTTGCTTTAGTCTGGACCACAAAATCTTTTAGAAAAATATATATCTTTTTAG
>JAQFZW010003991.1:0-11386 GCA_034687055.1 Heteromurus nitidus | reverse complement strand
TGTCTTGAGTTTGATTTGATGCTGTCCTTTATGCCGACACGATTAAAAGCGTATTCTCCTTTTATTTGGCAAATCTGGATAGAAACAGTTTCGTCCTGGGTTGACATTTTCCGTCTTCCCCTAGCTCCTCTGCCCTCCTCTTCTTTGAGTTGATGATTGTGTTGCTTGTTCGGATGGATGATTGAGTTTTTTTGGTAGAGAAACTAAACCCAGTTCTCCTCTCTCAATTAAGAGAGTGCTCCAGCTAATTTCGTAATCTTTTTACGATCCGAGCAGCTGCACCGTGTAAAACCACATAAAACGGGGAAATTCAGAGTGAAATTTCTGGAGGCATTCTGTAGATCTGCGCAACATACAAAATAACTTGAACTTGAAACGCATACATTTTCTCGGGAAAGGAAAAGCAGATGAGGAGAGGGGAACTACGTAACCAGATTCAGTTCAGAACGAAGCAGTAAAAGTCAAAAATCC
Organism: Heteromurus nitidus; assembly: GCA_034687055.1. Classification (NCBI taxonomy): domain Eukaryota; kingdom Metazoa; phylum Arthropoda; class Collembola; order Entomobryomorpha; family Entomobryidae; genus Heteromurus; species Heteromurus nitidus. The sequence goes on along the minus strand of JAQFZW010003991.1, from coordinate 10,915 downwards.
ATTTATTATCTTTGTCGGAAATATTAAGTCTTATGAAACAAGGTTCCGAACAATTTCGGCAGGGTGCTCCAAGAGGAAGCTGGAGTTTTTGTCGCGAAAGAGGCTTATTTGGCTTGTGTCTCCTTTTGATCTCAGCTCACAGCCCTTTTGAGGTTAATCGCAGCAGAAGAAAGCTTTTTGATGAAGATGAGATGATGATCTGCTTTTGATATGTCAACAAGGAAATATGATGACTAGACCACAAAAAGCAGGGAGATAGATGGCTGTTTTTGGAGTGGGAAAACGGAAGTGGGGACGGGGACATATTTCTGTCGTCGACAATGATATTGTGTGCACCTTGCCCTTGTGATAACTGTCATGTGCATTTATTGCCTTGTTTGTAGTGGAAAGTTGAGGTAATTAACTTGGAGGAAAGAGCATATTTCCCAATATTTACGTTCATCAACCTCTCCTCGCCATAATTTGATCAAAGACTCCAACAAATAAATTACTGGAGGAAATGATGGCATTTCCTTTGGCCTGTTTAGTGTCCCGTTCTGCGTCCTGAAGCTTCTCCAATTCGATTATTGAGTCTTAAGTAGAATTGGGCAAGACAAGGCGCGTCAATGGAATGAAACAAGTTGTCCATGAAATGAATGAAGACAATTCATGACAGAAGTACATATATTTTCACATGCCATGTGTGAGCAACTGGAGAGACTCATGTCCACAGCTCATTAGTACATTTCCTGCTAATAACAAGACACAGTTGAAATGGGATTGGGAAGGAAATCGGATATACATACTCCGGCACTTGGATGCACTGTGTACACTTCATGAAAAGAGAAGTTAAAGTATATAAATACGCTGTAAGCCTTCCTTTGTGCGAGTAACTTGATCCTGTAGCAGTGGCAGAAGAGAGAGAGAGGAAGAGTTAAGAAGCATGTTTCTCTCTGAAATAAGATTTGATTATTTATTGTTGTTCTCGGTGAAGTGGCCACTCAAGACGGGACGCGCACGAGTACCTCATTAAAACAATATTATCCTGTTTTCACGACAAGAAACGCTTAATGCTCTTAAAAGAAGAAGAAACTATTTCGAGAGAGGGAGTTTTTTCGAATGTGTCTGCTGCTCTCATGTTCGACGTTGTGTGTTTTTCTAGCTCTTGTAAAATGTGCATCTTTGAAGATGAGAAGCATGCACACAAGACTCCACTTGTTCTTGACATTCACACATTTCGGAATTTTAAGACTTTAATGGCTTCTGAATGCACACAAAAAATGCATCTTTCGAAAAAGAAAATTACTTCTTTTTTTATTTCATCTTGTTTCATGAAAGACTTGTGTTTTTTACATGTTATTCTAACTCAAGTGGAACATCCTTCTATTTGTTTACTTTAGCCTCAGCAGAAGAATCCTGATGTTCCCCAGCAGCATGTACACCAATCCAAGAGGTTATCTGAGGACCAACAGTACAACACCACCACCGGTGTTGTTGGCACTGGGGGAGGAGGATTTCGAGGTGGCTTGGGAAGCAATAACAACAACAGGATTTATCCTCAAGAAGATATCCCGAGTGAGCCAGGTCAGCATCATCATCACCATCACCATGCCCCCGTTGAACAAAGTGAGCATTCTGCCGTCGTTGATGGAGGGATCACAACTATGGCCACGGCGACATCCTCTTCCTCCGAAGGGAACAGTGGAAAGGGTTTATTAAGCCCTCTTCGAGAGCGACTGGCAGCCATCGAGGAGTTGACAACGAGCTTGCAGAGCAACCACATCACGGAGAAGACAGAGTATGAGAAGTGCGTTTCCGACCTGGCCAACCAAGTCTCAAGGGCGGTCGCCCTTCAACAACTGATGAAGTCCGAAGTGGAGAAGTTGCAGCAGCGGGTTGTCGACCTCGAGAACCACAACAAAGCTATGGCCACCATGATCATTCCAACACTGGTGAGCAGATATATTCAATATGCTTTTCCCTTTTAGCTTTTTCCTGAGAATGAAAAATGTGAGCTCATTTGTATTCTTGAGGGAGAACCAGGAAAACTTTTGTTTCTCCAGTGGAGAAAAGTGAATGGGCGAGAAGAAAAGCGTGTTTGGCTACATATGTGCACACCTACATCCATTACAGACGATAGATTATTACCCATTTCCCCAGTCAATTTTTCATCAACTACAAAAAAAAGTATAGCGTAAGCTCAAGCCAATGTGTGTTTTCACGATGAAGGTAATCACTTTCCCGGCTCATGCTTGTAGCCAAAATGTGACCGTCTCCATATTCATAATATTCATCTCTGGAGAACAGAACACATGTGCAAGCATAACATGCGTTACACGCACCCCCGGAAAAAAACGTGAACGCTAATGATGATAGTCCATCATTTTGTAGATCACACAAATGAGCCGTTTCCTCCAAAATGTATAAAAAGCTAATGTACGCACGAATGACGTTTTGAGCAAATAGACGCATATTTGTACAAAGAAAACTAATGAGTTTGCTTCGGGATTAAAGTGAAAGTAGCCATGCTCGTTCCACTTCGGAGAAAGTTAATGAATGTACTGTTTCTGAGCAATATCTACCTTCATGACAAAAAAACAAGAAAAGCAGACTCATTTTCTTGTCCACTTTTTGGTGTGCACTTCAATCACCTAATTATTTCCTTGAACATTTTCCGGAGCAATTTCTCTCTCCTCCACACTTACTCAAAAAGCGGTTTCATTTCATTTCTTGGCAGTTCTCGAATCTATCCCCATCTCAATTCAATTTAAAACCTTTGGAATGAATTCAGAAGAAGGAAAAAAATAGTCACAAACTAAAAAACATTGGCATTGCATGATATCCCACCATTAGTACAATTTTTTTGCAAACATTTACTCAAAAAAGTGGATGCCTTGTTAGATAATGCGTAACTAGAAAAAATACTTGTGGGCAGAGTGAAGGCATTCATTAGGAACAAAAGAGTACAGGTCTCGTATAATAATTCCCCGCAGGGAAAGGAAGAAATGAGCGTTTAGAACTTTGTCAATCTTCCCTAGTCACGATATACATATCCCCACCAATGTACTGGCACCCACTCGGGATCTATTTTTTAAGGAATATTGAAATGGGGAATGGGGGACCGGTGGAAAAAATAAGTATTATTTATTGTGCTCTCCATTTTGGCTCACGTGGTGTGACTAAAGACCTTTGATGTAACACATCGTAAAGCTCACCCAAATAATAATATCCTCAAAAAACCAAACCTTTTTGTGTAAAGCTTCCGTTAGATGAAAATAAAAAACTTGCTTTTTATATGCTTTTGTTTTACATTTACAAGCGTCAGCAGGATATCTTTGGTTCATGCTGCGTTTCGTGCTCGTTTCAGTGAACTGAACAATATTGTTGACGAGAGTAAAAAATGGACCTATATTTTCCCTTGTTAAAATGGCGAGAGTATTGAAATAGCCTCCGTCTTTGGGAAAGAAAAGCAACTATTTATAATTCCAATAAGAAAATGGGATGACAAAAGAGAGAAAAATGTTTCTTGAAGGAATAAATCTTTGAAGAAAGCTGCGAAGGTATACATATTTCATTAAAGAAACATTCATTCAGGATTCACCTCAGCTCAGAGCTTGAAGAAAGTTGTGTCGACAGTTTGATTGAATGCCGCTGTCCTCTCTGAAAACGGTTGAAACAAGGGAGGATTTGAAGAAAGAGATGAGAGAGAGAGAGGATAAAGATTGATTGTTGGTGAAAGAATAGCTGAGCAGAGCAGACTACCTAAATGGAGGAGGATTTTTACTTTCTCCCCCTCTGAAAAAAATATAATAGCTTATTCCCTCCATTCCATCTCCATTCTTATCTCATTTCTTTCCTTTTTTATTATATATTCCAGATGAAGCTTCATGACACAGTTGGTATTAAAGAAGGTCCTCAACTGAAATCAATCGAGCCCGCTCCAGAGACAAGTGATAAAGACGGCGAGTGGAGGCATGTAAAAAGTGAGGAGCATCCACTTTCTCCCTCTGCTGAAGATAATGACTCGGCTAGTCGAATGTGCATTAGCAGCCCCAGCCATTTTATTGCCGTGTGCACTACCACCTCGACGTCATCCCCTTCTCAAAATGCGTCTTGTGAGTTGAAGACGATTTGTTTCGAGGAGAGCAGTTCTTCTTCCCCAGCTGCCGTTATTGCAGCCACCACCACCTTCCCAAAAGACGTAAAAGCAGTTGTAAGCAGAAGAACAAGCTCGGATTTACAGTCGAGAAACGTTTCTTCGTCGTCTTGCGAGGCAACCCCAGTCATCCTAAGAAGTCCAGTGAAAGCACCCAGATCCCGGGTGGATTGCAGAATTCCTCGAGTCGGCAGCAATGGAAGCAACTCATCCCTCCACAGGAGCAACTCAGGCAACACCCGCTACCCCTCTCCCCAAGTAATTTCGTTAATCGAGAGTGAGCCGCGGAGTAGAAACAAGTCTGAGGAAAATCAAAGTCAAATTATGGAGAAGGCAGCGGAAACTAGTCTCGACTCATCAACCAGTGGACCAATGAGTAATAATACCGAGATGAGTAATAATGTTGTTAGTTGTCGCAGTAGTAATGTTAGCAGTAATAACAATTCAACCACATCCAGTCGCACTTCATTATCAGGCATTCCCCGAATGTCATCTCCAGCGAGAACTGCAACCGTTTCCAAAATCCCTTGTGGCCACAATGGCACTACCAATAATTACCAAAGCCCCACTCCGAAGCCGAGAAGAGCGCAAAGTTGTAGTAGCGGCGGTAATCATGCTAACGACAACTCGTCACCATCATCTACTCCCTCCGGTAGTAAACTTCCAGTGAGGAAAGCACCCCTGACCAATTCATCGGCGAGTCGGCATCCAGCCGCCACCTCGAAAAGTCTTCCAGCGAATAGCAATATGGGAACGGCATTCCAGGACATGTCGAAATCAGGACCACAAGGGAGCAAACACTCCAAATCCACATTCGGCTTTGGCTTCCGCAAACATCCTGCGACGACGAACAGCAGCTCGATGAGAGCGAGCCGAACGGGGACTAGCTTGAAAGGGAATTCTCCGTCCTGCACCGCAACCCCTGCCACAAATTTACCTGAAAGTCGGACGCTTCCTGCTGCTCCTCATCCTCATCTTCCTCTGAAGCCCATAAAACTCGGAGTTGCGACGTCTGCCGCTGCGACCGCAATCGGAATCCAGAAGTCTGGAAATGGCAAGGATGAAGGTTACTCAACCATGTCAAGTGAGGCATTAGCAGAGCAAGAGCACAGTTTGGAGAAGCCGAGTCAGCGAGTTACAAATGGGAAAGTTGGGAGTGCGGTGGTTGCAGCAGCAGCCACCACCAAGACGATGGAAAGCAATAAAATTGGAGTTGGAGGAGGGAGGGAGAGCAAAAACAACTCCATCCATAAATCAAATACTTTCAATACATTTCGGGAAATGGTGGGTAAAGAGGACGTTGGCCCTCTCGAGAAGAAATATGGACGTCCTACCATTCCGTGTGATAACTCATACCCTGGAACAGGGAGCAATTCCAGCGCAAGCAATACTTCCAATTATACCAAAGTAGCGAATGATTCAGTTCCAAAAGGAGTCTCCAACAATAACGAGAGTCCAAAGAGACAATTCACTTCCAGCCTTCCAAACTCGTCGAAAGGGAGCCGGACGAAGGTGAGCAGTCATCACCGTTCCCCGTCGAAAGGGAAGGAGCGCGTCACCACGCAGAGGATGATGGACGGGAACATTGTGAGAATTGTGAGGGGGAGCCCATACGCGATCCGGTTTGGGGATGAGAGTGGCGACGACATGGAAGATGAGGAGGATCCTTCCTCCTCCACCATCCTCTGGGAAGACTCGGATGACTCCGATATCCTCTTTCTACCTCTCGAGGTGAGTGCGAGTAGCTGCCAAAGCTCTCACTCGACACTTGTCCCTCCGCCACAATCCTCTGGGGAAAGTAGACGAAGTTACTACAGCAGCTGGGGGGCTTCGACCACGAGTGGCACGGAAGTGTCCACTTTGGAGCGGGAGAGGCAAGCAAGTTCCGCCACGAGTGGGTGTGGGGTGACCAGCAATGATGACACTGGGAGCAGCAACACTTACAGTAAGAGAGCGTATCCCTTGAGACGGACAAAAGGTGAGGTGACCGTAGACATTCTCCTTGTGAACGGCAGCAGTTGTAGTGGGGCTGGTGGTGGGGACGATAACAATTTGATGCTGATCAGTACTAAAAGTAGGGAGAATAACATTAGCAGTAATATTTGTGAGGAGGCGGATGGTGGTGCAGTTAGAGGTGGTGGGGAAGGTGTACAAGTAGGTAGCAGTAGTAGTTGTATGGGAGCTCACTCACACCAATTACAAGCTAATAACCTGAGCAGTAGTGATCCACCTTCTAATGGGCATGCTAACACAAATTCAGATGAGTTGGAGGAGAGGATCTTCATCGAGAAGTGGATGCAACTGGAAGAAGTGCGGAACGAGCAGGTTCAAGGGGAAGAGTGGTGTTGGGACTGGGACGGGGTGGAGAGAACCTACACCAGAGTACTTCGGGGAAATGGAATGATGATGCGAGGTGGGAGTAATCAAGTCCGGCTCGAAGAAGAGGATGATGATGATGACCTCGACGTGGATCTCATTTTGGGTGAAGCGATCGGGGTTGAAGAGAGAAATGCGTTGAATGAAACTGCCAACATGCAAATAGACTCGAGCACTTGGACAAAATCAAAGTCAAAGCGTAATAAAGAGGCAGCGGAGAAGAAGAAGAGGGATGAGCCAGGGAATAAAAGTAATTCTCAAGAGGCAAGTCCAGAGAAAGTTCGAGACGGCGATGCAATCCTCATTGTGTTGGAGGGGGAACGAGCACTGGAATCGGAGGAAGGAAATGGGCTATTAATTAGGACGAGGGATGACGAAGACGATGAGGCTGATGGAAGAAAGTCCCATAACGTAACAGTCATCAATTCAGATGAGAATGGAATAGTTGTCACACAATCTTGTGGCGGAGATGGTGGCGAGGCAGATGGGGAAGATGATCCTCCACCTGTAATTGAATTCACTCCAGAGTTTTACCGACTCGCCAACTACGGGAGTAACTTGTCCTTTTCTGATAATGATTCCTGCTCTGCTCTCACATCCCCGAATTCCTCAGCAACGCAGTCCCCGAAAGTGATGAAATGTTTGACAGGTGGAACCAATAAATCTGGCTCTGGCGTTAATTCCAACTCTAGTCCTCTGCGTGGCAGTCCAAAGAAGAGGAGAGCTGCAAGGAGATCTCATTCCAACGCGAATAATTCATCGATCCCGTCTTCCGGTGGAGTTGTCAACAACTCCACAACCCCAACAAGAACGGATGACAAAATCAGTCAGACAGACTTTTCCTGCAGTTCCCTCGAGAACATGTCGAGCGTCTCGTCAGAGCTCTCAGCAGAATGTCGCAACTGCTTAGAGATCATTAAGAAGTTGGTGGACCAGGGTGGGGACAATGATGACACTGAGGCTGACTGCGATTGTCCCTCGCAGTCTGATGAAAATGGTGCTTCTGGAGCGGTAGTAGTGGACCGGAAACGGGGGAAAGTTGATGCAGCGAGCTTTGCCACGACGTGGATCTCTGTCCCGAAGGGACTTCCTACGGCTGAGGTTAGTCTCTTTTCATGCAACTAATCTTTCCGTTTGGACAAAAAATGTGTTCTTTCTTGTGTGTGCTCATTTTATTTTCTGTACAAAAGAATGCCCTTTTATATTTATTTTCTACAGGTTTTGTACATTGCCATTTTATTTTTCCAGTGTCGAGGAACCTAGATAAATCTTATCCTTCACTTTCACTATTTTTCATTGCATTTTTCCTCTAGTCTTTGTACAGTGTTGCTGTGCCTGTGCTCACCTCTGCCCTTTTCATGGATGTTGATTTGCTGTGAACAGTTTTTTTTTGTATCTGTGATCAAATCATTTTTTCCTATTGTATTTTCTGATTGATAACGTAGCTTTAGTTTTGCTCCATAATCAGTTGTAATTGCAGAGATAGAACTAATGAATTTGAGCGTATATACAATTGCTTACTTAATCATCCTCATTTGCTTGCTGCTGACTGCCACTAGAAAATTTTAATATTATTTAATTGGATATCATTATATGAATTATATTCTCCATTTTAAGCATAACAGTCACGAATTCATCGCAATATTTTATGATTCTAATTGTGAACAATTTTGCTACTCGTGCACAGGTGGATCGGATTCTGGAGATTCTCTCGAGTTCGGAATCTGAAGGCGTCCTATCCCCATCCAAGTAAGGAGCACGTCGTGTGTTTGGCAGCAGTAAAGCCATCACGAAATTATAGATGGCAATGACGGCGCACCACGAGTTTTATAGAGACTGATTCAAAAGTAGCTAATTTTAATAAAATGTTAGTGTTTATGAATAAGTCCAGTTTTGAAATCCATAGCATATAGATATACCCACTCATTTCGACGAACTTGTGAGCGTGATCCGAATAAACCTCAAATTTTATATCCATTGGATAAGGGTAATATCAAACATACTAAAACAGCTCAGGAAAATTTAGGACCTTACACCAAATATAGTATAGTTTTTTCATTCTCAAATCTTTCACGTTTTCATCGTCAATTTAAGCAGAACTGAAAAACTCATTTATACTTCCAAAAATTATACGTTTCACACTAAACCAACCACAATATCTAGAGCACTATTGTACAGAAGCATTTAATGGTAATTACTGGATTTTATAGAATCCAAACAGGAAGTTGATTCACTAACCAAAAATATCCCCAAAAAATTGTATAGAATACGTAAAGCGTAGCGAAAGTTTTTATAATAATGTGTAACGAACTCGCATGTTAGTCGGAGCAAAAAATTAAATGTCTGCAATTATGACAATAAGCACGTTGTGTAATAGGAGCCTCTACTCATCAATTTAGAATCCCAGGTTGAGTCAAGTATTGATAAAATGTGTCCTTCCAACAAAGTTGTAGCTTTTGTATGCATTTGTGACATAACTTAATTACGCAAAATATTTCACCTTTGTGATCCGTACTTGTTTGATGTTGGAAAGTGACCGTGATTATATGGAGCAGCTTGAGGCATTGTGATTTCTAAATCATAGGCTAGTATTGTATTGATGAACGTCCTTAGCGTAATCATAAGGTCAAACAAAATGTTTTTATTTGTGACAAACCAAATTTGAAAAATACAGATTGAATTTGCATTCTAGTTTATAAATGGGTAGAAACGTGAATTCGAATAAGGCGATTAAAGAAGGCATATTTAGCAGCTTCTGTTGTCTCCAGAAAAAATAGTCATTAACTGTAAATTTGCTAAATGCGTGTGCGTAGATTACCGGAAATGAGTGCGATATTTTTATAGTCTCGACTCGAAATGCGTATAATGTATATGTATACCCTAATGTAATTAAATCATTTGTTACATTTCTAATTATAACTATCCGAAATTGATGAACTTAATTATTATGTATATTGTATATGTTCCACGATTAAATTAACCGTACAAACGTGATTGATACATAAATTATATCCCTAAATCTACCTTTTAAGTTTTAACGCAGTAGTAATGTATTGAACGGACGAAAACATCGGTCGATAGAGTCGCTGTTTTATGGATGCTTGATTTGATATATAATAATAAATCGTGTGTTTGGTGACGGGATTATAGAAAAAGCAAGAAAAATTAAAACAAATTTGATTACAAGATTTAACCGAAGCCACTTTCTCCATATAATCATTTATAATTATTGCCTGTCAACGTTGTAAATTCCGATTTTCTCATACTTTCACTTCACATGCACCAACGACATCAAAAGCTAATTTGTACAAAACGGTTAGTGATCTGTCCCTAACTCTTCCCGATGTGTTGCTGAAAACTACCCAGTAGTTTCCTCTGAGCTCGCATTGCAAACAACCAGAATCATTCGTGATTTGCGTTCGCTCCATGCAAACTTCCCGTTCAGTGTAATTTTCATTTTCGCATTGGATTTCTAGATCGAAGACGTCCTCAGGCTGGGCAGCTTTCACCTGCCATTTCAGCATTGTGCGAGGCGACGCGATCAGTATTGGGATTGAGATTTTGTCCTTAAACGGAATTTGTAGAGTCTTGTACCCTTCCCTTTCGGAGGTATGATAAGGATTTTCGTGAGCCTGATGCGAAGATAATGCTTCCGAGAATATTTCGCTGAAGAAGTGACCATCCTGACTTAGGTCCAAGTTCAGATCTGTAAAGTTCCACAATTTCTCCTGTATTCCTCCATAACGAACAGGGACTTGGTCGAGTGGCAACCTTTTCAAAATGTCGCGTTTCCATTTTGCTTCGTTACTATCATAAATGAAAATCTTGGATAATGTGTGATCACTCAGAAACGGTTTCACTAGTTTAAAGAGAACGTCAAATACTTTCGGACAGTTGACATTAAAAGCAGCCTTTAGTGTTTCAGGGTAATTTGCTTCGAAACTTCGAGCCGCTTCCAGTAGCACTTCAACTGCTTCCTTGCTCATAATATAACGTATTGAAAATCCACTCCAATCACAGATACAGTTAAACTGAGTCACTTTTTCTGGGCAGGTGCTCAAGAGATTGGAGTGATGTTTGCGCTGAAGCTCATATAGCTTCATTAATTGCATGACTTTCTCCAAACACTGATCTTTGTACCGTATGAGGTTCGCCTTCTCCTTGCATGCGAGGGCAGGCCGAATATCCCAAACTCCAAATGTGAATAGGAGAATCGGCGACCCGGAATTGTCGTATCCACAAAATTTTGCTCCATAATTGTCAGCAATAAATGAGGGTGGTTTCCAGGTAAGTAACGAGGGTCCAATTTCATTTCTTTTCCGCCATTCCACGTGGCGCCTTAACATTTCCTCCGCTTTCGAAATATCACCTTCACGGGCACGAATCCATCGTAGTAAGTGCTCC
>JAQFZW010003990.1:0-11387 GCA_034687055.1 Heteromurus nitidus | reverse complement strand
AATAAGATGAGAAAGAATACACGAGTGCCCTTTAGTCCAAAAATCTTATAGTCCAAACTCCAATTCCTATCGAAAGCAAGGCACGAAATCAAGCTTCATCTTTACATATTCTTGACGGAAAGATGTGGAAAGAGTATTTTTCCTAGACTTCATTCATGCAACTAATAACGTTAATGAACCAGTGAAAAACTGGTTCAAAATTCAACCAGGCTGACAAACGTGAACATTTGTGATTAAAATTAAGAGATTAATATGTAAACCGACAATACTTATTGGGTTTTCGTATTGTCTGGTATCAGGACTCTGTAATCCCAACTTTTCATTAATCTGATTAAGTGGCTTGTGATTAAGTCTCCAAAATAAAGTTAATCCGATTAAGGATTAACTTTTTAATCCAACCCGTCGAATTTAATCCGGGATTGGATTATGCTGAAGTCGGTAATACTGGATTAATGGATTAATGATTAATTAATAGGAATTTTAATCAGGAATCGTATAATCAGGCACAAATCCTACTCACCTCTGGATAAGGTTCTTCACGTATTCTCATAATTTTAAATATTGAAGCATTCCATTCATTTATGCCCCTTTATGCCAAGTGCATCCGAGCATTAATATACATAATGTATTGCGTTACATATGAATTAATTTCATCGAACTTGTTGTTAACCTTGAAATGCGCAACACCGCGTTGGGTTACATACTGCCGTCTTTTACAGCGACTCGTCGTTGTGAAAAATGCCGCAACATTACCGTCTTTTGAACACTCAATTTTCGTCTACGTTCGTCTTCGAGTTAAAATTGTTCTGTATGAAATTACTTGTATCCTCACAAAGTAGCTGCGCAAAAATTGCTTTCTGCTGTAACAATGTGTCAGTTAAACCGTTTACCAAAATCAGTTATTAACGAATCTGTGTTAGCCTCTGAACTGCAACAACTACAAGGAAAATTATTAGCTTTTGGCCACAAATTAGCTTTGATTCCAAGTGCAGCGCACAAACTTTATAACCTGCCGTTTGTTACTTGTGCTTACTCTGCCGACAGTGAAGAGTTAACACTGATTTTGGAAGTGCCTATTTTACTCGCTTCTCGACAATTCTGATTTAACAGAGCTATTGCTTTTCACATGTGGGTCAATAATTCTTTGTGTATGCCTTCTTTTAAATCTGGTTTTATTATTGAGTCTAATTTGGATATTCATTTTATTAGTTCAAAGGCTTCTAGACATTGTGATATTTCTAATGGTAATTGTTTGGTAGAGACTGATGTGCTTGATCTCCAACAATTAGATGCTTGTGCTCATTCTGTCATACTCGGAAGTACGGTAGAAAAAATATTGACTCATTGTTCTTTTGATTGTGTTAAACAACCCCATCCTTCTTTTATTCTTTAAACGCTTAATTGGTAACTTTTATATTATATTAATTTACCTGAACCCACTGTAATAAATTTTCAAAATTCTTCTCTTCCTATTAAGCATATTGGTTCTCAGAACCTTGGCTCTCTAATAATGGAATTGCCTTGTGATTGTAATGTAACGGTTCTGGGACTGCTGGGACACCCAAAATTCCATGCTTATCCTCGTATTCGCTTCTACCCATTGTGTCTCAAGTCATTCCGCTTCAATCTGTCTCTCTGAATTTAACTAAATTCTTAAGTTCAGAATCTCTCCTAAGCTTGCACGTTAATCTGAGTCAGATACATGACTTGCTTCCTTCCAATATTTCTTTGGAAGTTGACTCTTGGCATGCTCGTGCTCCGGAGTTTAATTAATTCTTATTCGTCTGTGTTGACTTCATTCCTAACTGTGGGTTGGAATATTCTTCTGAGTATCCTTCTTTTAATACTGTGGATAAAGGTATTCCAATTTCACCAACCGGCTGTACTCGTACCTGCTGCTGGAATCTACCAAGCAGTTCCTACTTCAGCCAAAGAGACTCATCAATTCATCATTTGACTCGACATTAAATACACGTATTCTTACTGGCTCTGACTGGTTTAAATATATTCCTTGTGGTATTCCTCTGTGCCTTTTTTAATTGTTATTGTCGTCAACATTGGAGGCGCTACAGACCTCGTCGCCGACTCATGGTGACCTGTGTAAACAAAGCACCTCAACTTCCTACTCGAGCTTGACAGGTTAAGTCCAGCATATGGGCCTGCACAAAGATATGAGGAACCTTTACCATCCACAAATACTGTACGTAATACGCCTATATATACTCATTCACTGCTTGCTCGTCAATTGCCACAAGTTACTAGCCCTTAGATGAACTTACATAAGACGAGTGTAGTAGAATTAAAAGAATTTTTTTTTTAAATTTCACTTAAATTTAATTTTATGGTAAATTTTAGTATTAGACATTATATCCTTCGTAAATTTGCGTATACTAGTGCGTAATTATTCCCTTTAAATATAGGTGAAAGAATTTTTCAAATTATTCTAATTTCCTCCAAGTTATGGCGAAAAATCCGACATTCGGGGAGGCGCATCAAAATATTTTCAGGTCTTTCCAATTTCAAATTCGCGGTTTTGACATCACCATTAGATGCAGGGTGGCGTATTTCGGAAAAATCACCCCCCATTCGCTATGCTCCGACGTCGGCATAATAGTGTCAATAGCGAAAAACCAAAATTTTAGGGACGATTTTAGATTCGGCCATTTTTAATTGGTAACCGTTTCCTTGGCTGGTCATCAAGGCTCTGCTACTTGTATTCTTTTGTAGTTGTACTACTTTCGTCATTAACGGGGTTTTTCAAAACTGGTTGGTGGTTGTACCGACGAACCGACTGTTGTCTTCTTTTACGTGGATGTATGATTTCTTGCGTCAAATTTTTTTATGGATTTTGTATAGGTACTTTTTCTGGGGTTATGAGCATGGGCATGAACACGTTTCATAGCGAGGGGATCTGATATGTTGTCGTCTACATTCATTTTTTATATGCTGATAATTTATGCGAATTCGAATTTCCTCACTTTTACCACATTCATTGTTATAATATTCATTCTAATTTTTATGCTAACTAGACTTCCTAATAATTAAGCTCTCATCGTATATTTGAAATTATTCTCATTCTCATTAGTTACAATTCAGCTTATTGTTATTGTTAAATTTCCAATTAAATGAATTTCTTTTGTTCACAATTTGGATTCACTTTTCTTAAATCTAAAAGACTACAATTCATCAATAATGTGTGTGCAATGTTTGTAAGTCCTATAATGCTTTCATTCAAACTAATTTAAGATAAATATAACAGTATTGATCAGTAACCTGTGAGGTGCCGAGCAGTCATTCCAAATTATTTAAATATAGTTGAAGACAGACAAAAGTATTAGTTCTTTCAACAGATATAATATAATGTCATCCTCCTCCTTTTCCTCGTCCTTGTGATATCCTTCCTCCTCTTGAACAGCTGCTACTAGTTGGAAACCCAGAGCTCTCCATGCAGATGAATTGGATAAATCTTCAATTTGTGGTCTCACTCAATGGATTTCTGGATTCTGATTGGACCCTTTGGGATCTGTAACACCATTCAATTAAATCAAACCATTTTAGTTATCTATCTTGCAAACATACCTTGCAAATTAATGGTATTGTGTACATATTGGAACTTAGCCAAGTGTTTAAAGTCCTCAGTTTGATACAACTTCATTGTATTCCATGGATTTCTGCACTCCGCTACGGTTGTGAACAATTTATATATAAAGTGATGTTCTGTGACCTTCTATTGGTCCAGGCGATGCCATTCCAGGCAGGATGTCTTCAAGTCATCTACCGTTTTCCGGGATGTACAGCATACACGTCACCATACACGTGACAACACCTCTCACATTCCATCTGAGTCGTGTTGGACAATATATACCATATTGTCTTGTTGAACTTAGTCTGGAACTTCTCCGAGATCCAGACTACATCCTCTCCACATAGACCGCTGAAGCTGAATTGCAAAAAATGGGTAACGACCAACACCAGTTTCTCTGAAGCCACTTCACGCTTTGAGAAACAAACAAGCTTCCACTCGATTCAAAGAGTAACGAACGTACGTAGCAAAAACATTCCCTGCAAATCTGGAAAACAAATTTTCAATAAGGCCATAACTAACTCACATTCATACTCCACATACTTTATTAGGACACAACCATTTATCGTATATTTTTAATTTGTTCGAAATTACCATGCAGAATACATTCCAGGCAGCTGAGCAGCTCCATGGAATTAAGTCGTATACGAAAAGGTTGTAATTGCCTTCCTTCGGTTTTTGTGATGCAAATCACATGCAGACGCAATTAACAGGGTTTTCACAGACAGGTCTGCAAATAAGGATTTTATTTCTGGATACTTGCATTCACGGCTCATTGTTATATATATTTTATGAAAAAATCAGCACAAGTTTAGCAAAAACAAAACTTTTTATTCTCCACTTCCAAATTCAGTTTTGACCGAGTATCTACAAACATTCCACTTTTTACAGCACTTTACATTTTTTACATTTTACTTTTACCAACATGGCAATGTACGCTATCCGATTGAACTTTATCTTTTACACAAATCTCGATGAATTTGTACAATACGACTAACGCACCACCAATGTCGTGGATTTCAGTTTTTGTACATCTGGTATTTTCTTCTTACTTACTGATAATGTTTGGTCTGCAGATTGTAAGTTTGTATGGCAATGAATGTTTCAGATGAAAGAGAGAGTTTTTCTTATTATTTAATTCAAATCGTAGTTCTATTGAATCGTACTACCGAATCCTGACTGACGTGGTGACGTGCCAATACAGTCAGTTCAAGTCGTTTTATAAGAACTAATTAAGTTTATGTCTCCGGTACCCGTACAGGAGAGTAGGATAAGGAAATTCTAGGTTAAACGAACTTAAAGGGCAAGAGGACGTGACACAGTTATGAGTACCGGTCCCAGTTAAGGATCTTCAGATGTAGATGTCGCCTCCGTTATTTGTGTCCTTTAGTTACCCAGTGATAGGTCGGCAGCCAGATGTGGTGAATTTGAGATGTGGAGCGGAAGCGTACAGCTCTTTGTTATACCTAGCTATGTATGTTTACATATGCTAGGTTTGTTCTCCTTTTGGAGGCTCACATCCGTGAGTCATTAAACATCAGTACATCTTTTTTATCATTGAGTAAGCAATGTTAGGGCTGCTGGTGGCGTGTCTTAGTTTAAGTCAAGTACTGATATATAAACAATAAGAGGTAGATTCAAATAGATAATTTTTTAGAGGCCAATATTATGTAGTAACTTGCGTACTTCATGTAAAGTTAAAATATTTTTTGTTTTACTTATATTTTTGGAAGTTAATTTTTGTAGTGATAATTAAACTAATTCTTCAGCCTGATATAGATTTGTAAATTATTGAGTTAAAATATACGTATAACGTATAATTAAATTAAGATTTTTAATAATTTTGTTCCATAAAATATAATAATAATAATTTGCTTTTTGGTTTATGTTCTAACAATATATGTTAGGAACATTGACAAATCGCCCCTGTAGCACTTCTTTTCTAATATGCCCCTAACGCTTCCACCAGAGTTTTTATTCCAAAGTGACTGTCGATCGCAGGATAAATGAAGCAGTAACTTTGTCAAACACAATTCTTTAACATTAATCCCTACAATGAGTAACGTTATTTGTCGTAAATTTTACAGAAATCAAAGGGTGACAATTCCCCAAAACCTTGAATATCCCAAAAAATTGTGAAAAGAGTGAGTAACTGAACTTATGTTCGCCTGCTCATCTCGTTCTTCAGTAAATACCCTTGAAGAATGTAGCTTCCTGGCACGACCTCAAGCTCGACCAGCTTTGACACTTAAGTTATGGAAGGAGGCTTCCATGCCGCTCTCTAAACCCAAGTCATTTCTTATCTTTAGGAAAACTGACGCCTCGAGATCCTTCTCGAAGTATTCCAGCACACATTTAACACGTGAACAATTCGTGTCATTTCACACACACATATCATGGAAAAAGGTGAGAGTCTCAGACATTCAAAGCCCAAGAATGCTGAGTAAATTACATTTACAAATAGAATCCAAAAAAACCAGACCCGTAATCATAAAATTTCTCTTGATCAACCATACCACCATCGCACCACTGCGAGCTAGCCTTCGCCGACACTTTTATACGGGACGGTATACCCCGCGTTTGCTATAGGATTTAGATGCACAATTACTTTTTTACGCTTTCCACTAGCATACTCTTTTCTTAGCTTATAACACTATTATAGCATTCCATAGGCTAAAAAAGTCCACTCTCACTTTCCCTTATCATTCCTTCTAAATTATATTCCCTACACTTTCTATTATAGTTACCTAATAGTCAATATAAAAGTACATCTCGCGCTGCATTCTGTACGCAGTGGACGAAACGACCGGGCGAGAAGAGGACAGAGAATTTATAATAAATTCACACATTAGACTCCCAAGTCAATTACTCTTTCACAATCTCATTTTTAAGCATCACTCAACTATCGTAGGAAACACTGGCTACTTTCCCCAACAAATATCTTCGGTATCTTCGACTTTTCTTCCCTGCAGTCTACAGTTCTACGTTTCTTTTGGTCTCCTTTTTTCTTACGATAGGTACGAACCTCATTTTTCCAGTGTGTAGCTTTATACATTATCCTCTTCTCCCTGCGCCATTCATACTCTTCTAGTTTTTAAGTGCATATTTGTGGGTTGGATAGAATCCCCATACGTTTTTTACCGGTGTCCATGACTCTGCTGCGCCCGTGGCTAGTGTAGTGGTCACATGCTTCGTCGCGTATATATTGTTTTGTGACTTGAGCATTACTTGATTATTTTTTCTATATTTCTTATTTCTTTGCAAAATTGCAAGGTGTTATAAAGGTTTCCAAGTTAACTAATGCACACTGTTTTTGTGCTAGCGCTATATAAAATTGTTATTTTACTCGAGATTTTACTGTTGGCCTCGCGTACGTATCCTTTGTATGAAATAGAGGTTGTAAATCCACCTAGGTATTGATTAAGTATAAATCCTGTGCTCTGCACATAAGACTAATAGCGATTGTGCTCAAAAAAGAACACAAGAGTTTTTTTTGACTGTGCTACTGGATGTTCCTTAAGACGATTATCCTTTGAAGCTTAAAATTAATATATATGCAAACAATCGAGTGGTGGTTTTAATGCGACTGGGTTTTTTATATTTTTTTGCTGTGATCAGTGACGTGCATATATAATGCCTCAGCTGACTTCGATTATATTTGTGTTTCAATTATTTCTTGATTTCATATTCCTTGAACGTTCCTCGCTTTTTTCGCTAATGCATTCATCACGACATCGTTAATTATTTTTAAGCTGCGCTCTTTGAGCTTTACCTTTCAAATAAGTCGTATATACAACTTCCACTAGGCAGCCTCATATATTCTTTAACTTTTGGTTTTTTTTTCTTTCTTGCCATTACTGCAATGGAGTAAGGCTACTTTTATATCCAACGATACATGAAAGCTACGCTTTTTATGCCAACCACGCCAAGTTCAGATTCACTTTCGCCTTCGGCTGCCTTTGTCCTTCGAAGATGTGTTTGTTCACTTCAGGTCCTTTTTTCTGGCATCGCTACGCTAAGCTCACCAGCTGTACCCAGTAACACACACATATGCCAACCAAATTATTAGCATACTTGTCTTCGCTCTTTAACAATTGATTTTTTAGGGTTCTCATCATTCTACTTTTTATCTACACATTGATTCTTTTCTGTACTTACGGTTCACGTCTTTCATGTTCAGTTTGGTATAAATTTGCGGCTCATACGTTTGTCCACAGTCGCTGGAGTGGATTATGTAGTGTTCCAAAATAACGAGCGGGAGCAAAATGGGAATGGTCTGCAACTCATCACGCTTCCAGGCATGATAGCCCAGAATAATGGCCCACTTGTACAGTCTCTGCATCGCTCACTTTCGGTTGTGTTGAATTGTCAATAGATACTCACCATCAATCCGGTTCCTAGTAGCCCTCAGAAAATTAGTTTACGTTTTATTTCGACATGGGTCTTTATTTCCCATGTCATGCATGATGTATATATGTATATGTTAAATGAATATGGAAACAACTCTAGTGAAAGAGAGCCAATATAGAGATTTAATGTTTTTGACAAGAGTAGGAAATCACATCCACAATGAGTGGAGTCAAGCGACTCACTTACTATATATATATATATATCCATTCTTTCCAATAGCCTACATATACTATCATATTTGCAGCACACGTGTAGAGAACACATGCGTTGCGAAACTTACTAAAAGACTGGTCTGGCTACATTCCTTGTTCTTTTCCAAGAGAGTGTACTATCTTAATAACAGTTGTTGTGGAGAGGAGATATACCAGTCCTAACTTAAAAACTATGTTGTATATATCTAATTCACATGGACGTACATATATTCGCAAACGTTGGCATTAAAAATGCATACAAAACATCGCACGAAAACTACTCTACATTACGTCGTGCTCTGCTCTGCTCAAGTAGCAAAAATTCTATAAACATTCAATGAATGGAGAGTAAATATAAGCTAAACAAAATTTTACATAGGCAGTTTGGATCAACTTAAAACGGGTAATTTTTGCTGATTTGACAATTTTTAAAAACTTCCAATAACATTTTATACGCTAAAGTCACCAATTAAATCTAGCATATTTTCAATACGTGTCACCAGAATGAAGAACGACAAATCACGATGAAAAGGGAGGAACAGGAGATGGAAACACCAGAGTTTAATTCTACCCGGAAACGAAGAAGTTACTTCGAACAAAAAAGATATTTTTGTTTTATACTACTCAATACTTCTATTTTTGACGATGGCGAAATTTCTCGGATGGTTTGTGCTGCTAGGTTTGGTAGTTGCAGGAGCCGGAAAGGATGAAGAGAAGAACTATCACTATTAGTTTTTGAGCCCTTGGTCATAAGTGAAAACAAGACAACCTTGCGACACAAGTTAACTGAGGAGTACCAGCTGAAATGTGAAGAGTGTGTGCACGCTCAAGGCGATATATTTGAAGCCTTTCCTGGAGTGCAGCTATCCGATTTGAACGTGACGTGTATGGAATGGAATGACCTTTCCAAAGGACGGACGGTAGGATACCACTTCATCTATCGCTGGTTTGCGACCGTGGAGGACTGCCGTTCGATATGGCAAACCAACCTTTACCATGTATAAAATTTAATTTTGCTGGTACATATGAAGAACATAACACAGTTACATACATTATACGTTTACAATATTGTACTGATAATTTGTTAATTTGTTTTCGAACACAGATCCTACTGGCACGGATTCAAATCCCGACATTCACACCTTACGACCAGTAATTGAGGACATCGGAAACTCCACAATATGGCAAGAGTTAGTATTCCAGCTGGTAGTAAAACAGGAAAACAGACAAGAGGAGATCAATGACGAAGGCACTGTTGCGTTATGCATAAACATAAGGCATAAGAATATGCGTAATTCTATATGAATATATGTATGTGTAAACCTATACGAATATCTGTATGTGAACTCTTTCTGTTTTTGCAATGGTTGTATGGCCACCTGTGATTGCCCTAGTTAGAACATATTTTATATCTTTTACGTGTATTCAGAGTTCCCCACTAGGGATTACACTCTGAAACTAATATATCGAATGAATGTTACTTTGTCGTCTTTAGTACGGGACTAGCGTCCCTGCTCCTCTGTCCGCATTTTATATCTTGAATAAATATAAATTTGAATTGGAAACTACAGAGTATATATTTTAATTAACGCCTAGATAATCTCTGGCGTTTCATGGCGACCCTTTAAAGCGGATTTAACTGATAATTGATTGATAATTATCTTCAATGTTGCCACCGCTAGCCAAAAAGTTGTCCCTACGAGGACTTGGCATCAAATTTGCCTTCGTTTGAACCCGATCTTCTGAGTCTAAGTGAGATGTAAAGTAGAATGGCCACTACTTCTTCACGATTTTTCACGTCAATGCAGTCAATGAAATTAAAAATGAATATATAAATGAATTTGAAGCGCTATATAAATATTATGAAATTCGGGATTGCAACCCTTGAATTAAATCAAAAGTTTTATAAAAATTACATGGAGTCAGAAACTGTTAATGAAAAACTGATACTGTGTCAAGTGATTGTTATTAGATACACTACAAATACTATAAACTGTGTTTAAGTGATCGTGCTTGTCTCGCACCTTGTTTCTTAACCTCCTCGGCTTGATAAATACATTGGAGAAACTGGCCGCCAGTCTCCAGCTTATGGTGCTGACGGTGCAGAATTTCAAAATTTATATCCTCACCCAGAACTTGCCCATCAAGCTGCTTATCAAGCTCAATCTTGATTTCTGTGTACCTTTACGTTCTCTATCAAAATTTATCAACTAGAATTATAACTACAGGCTACCTTATGTAAAGCCTGAAAGTTGGTGTTTGCATAGCGCCTCATTAAACTATTATAAAATACCCACACATAATATAAAAACACAACTATACACTCGTATTTTGGCACGCTCCTCTCGCTTAATACTACTTTTCTTGTACTTCTGCATTTGTTGTTCAAAATTATTTGTTTTGTATGTCCATTTCTTCCAAGACGTTTTTCCCGTTTTGGGTATGCGGAGGATTATGTGTGCATTAAGTTAGTAGCATTCTAAGCAAATTTATAATTTTAAACAACTCGAATTTTATTTTTATTTTCATCTTTTCTCTCCTTTCATATACATTTTACATACATGTTATGCTTGAAATTATAATTGTTCACTCATCACCTACAAGTACGACAGCAACAAAGGAATATGTTTTAAAATGTGCAAAATCGTGTTCCATATACTAGACAACATTTATTTATTATTTATTTAACATATAAATTAAGTATTACGCCTGACCAACGTACATTCCATTCATGTCAACGATTCTCTACTCTTCGTTTCAACTGCATGTTTAATCATAGATAACAAAGAAGGACTTGTTAATGAATCTGCAATATTGACACTTGATATAATAACTGGTTATGTCAACTAGTATATCATATATTCTTCACAGAAAATATTTTGTAATGTAGGTTGTACTATCTTACCTACGAATTTTGTAATCCACAAACTAGTGTGGTCATCCATGCTTAATAACAGTCTTGATGAGTCAAAAACCAAGCGTATATGAAATGTTTATCTGTTACTTTGTCATCCTTCAAAGATGTCAACCAAGACATTCCGTAGTTCTCTCGCTCTACTTCCCAAGTCTGTTATGCAAATATCATGACATATGCCTATATTTGCATATGCTTATGCATATGCTTTAATTATATATAGCTAATAGCTACGTTGATATATTGCTATATCAATATCGTATATATCGTATATATCGTATATATATAT
>JAQFZW010003989.1:0-11388 GCA_034687055.1 Heteromurus nitidus | reverse complement strand
ATGGAGCGTCAACCTTATGGGGTTTTAACACAGGGGATGATCGCGTCACTGATCTAACTATGTATTATTTAGTTAACTATTCCAAACTTTGAAGTTTGTGCGGATTCTTTAGATAATGAGAAATTTTATCTTAAATTGCCACATGATCATGTACATGGAACATAACATGACATGTGGCATTTTAAACATGACAATCATGTTATATGCCATGACATGAGGTTTTCGAATAGAACATGACATGCCATGATCCCTTCACTACATATAATATCCGTCTCTGAGGTATATATAATGTACGTCCCGTATTGCAAAAAGATAGCGGGCCGGTACATATAAAACTTATATTACTTTAGTCAGTGATTTCTTTGTCATAAAATGGCAACCGGTAATCCTTCCTCCGTAATCTTTTGACTCGCACGCGATTCCCTCTTTCCTTTCTTCTAATTATTAATTACAATTTATGGCTGACAATTTGCTGAGATCTTCCATCAAACCAACGCACTCTTGTTGGTGTTGCTGTGCACTTTAACTTCAACATAATAAGTTCTCAAGAATGTGTTGTAGTATTTTAGCCAATTTCTCCTGGAGCAAAAAAAAACTGAAATTTGTTTTTGAAGAAGGAAACTTGGTTTATTTTCTTGAAATTACAATACACATAATTTAATATTGGATTCCATCCACTTCAATTCATTTTCTCACTGCTAACTTTTTTTCTTTCATTTCCTCCCGGGCGGGTTGGTGTCGTAGACCATGTCTGAAACACGGGAGTGAGCTAAACTGTTTCCAACATCCGCATTCCCTAAAAACTATTGGCTCTCTCTCGTATACTTTTATCTTAATCAGATCCTAAACGAAACAAGTTGACGCTGGGAAAGGAAAACTTTCTCCGTGCTCACTCTTCAAGTTTTAAGGGAAGACAAGAGTGCTTGTGGAGCAGTCACCTCTTCTCTCCTCTTGCTTCGAGGGTTGACATCAGAATTAAATGCGAACTTGAGTGGGTTTAATGGGGAGAAATTGAAACTAGATGTTATTCCATGTGACACCCTATTATCCTTTCATGGAATTAAAAACACTTAACCCAAAAGACGAACTGGTTGCAATAATAATAGAAATGTTGAAGAAAAAACGCATCCACTTACACTTACAATTCCCTTCCTCCTCTTTGCTTCTATAATCACCAAAATAATAATCATTTTTGATCATGAGAATTGAACAAAGAAGAAAATTCGAATGAGACTTGGATATACTTTTGATCAAAGAGAAACGTTGAACGTTGCACATATCTCCTCCGCATTTGTTATGCATCTCACAACAACAAATAGAATTGTGTCGCAAAAGTACAAGGGAAACTTCTTCCCTTTTATTTCGTATGCTCGTCGTAAGTAAGCCAGCATTTCATCTGGTAATCGTAATCTCAATCAATGCACTGCGCTAGAGCCCAGACCTCTCGCAAGGAAGAAGGTATCTCTCTCTCCAGGGCGAGAAGGAAAAAGGGCAGAAAAAACCTTTGGTGTAAGTGCTGCACCAGCAGAATGCAGTTTTCAGTGGAGTGCACTAACTGCACTCCTCAGAATTATCTATTTCATCTAAATTCCTAAAATTAGATTTGTGTTGTCAACTTTCCTTTCTTCCTTCATCCATTCACCCAGTCAGTCGAGATGTAGTAGTGTACGTGCATTCGTGTTCCCTGCTCAAGCAAATTTAAGTGAGACTCTTCCTTTGGAAAAGAGAAAAGTGGATAGGGGCGTTGTACACAGAGACGTGTATGGGTGGATATGGATTGGGAAAAACCATGATCACCAGGGCACACAGTACGCAAAGCACGCACCAAACTTACTTATATCATTTGCCATTCTACCGCTTCCAGAATAGCAATGCGCTTTTTCATCCATCCGTTCGTTGTTGCCTCTTTCTCCCAATCAACGTCATGTTAAACAGTGAAGTGCATTGCAATAAGCGTTAAACTGCACTGACTGCACTGGGAATTTAAGTGAAGGAACAACGGGCCCACATTCTGGAAAGAAATACTCTTTGTTATCAGATCACTTTGATCGTCTTCGTATATCTTCTTTAAAACAGGAAACGTTTATCCGATTCTGGTGTCAGAAATGATATCTCGTTAGAGTCCTCAAGCTACGATGGTGTCTCTATGGTTTTACCAAAGATATTTAGCTTTCGTCTTATCATTTATTATTCTAAGACTAAGCTTGTCTGCTTGAACACAGCTGCGGCTTCGCCTCGATCAAGTACGATTACGAAGATATATGAAACCTCCAAGAATTTGCATTACAGGGAAGAGACCTTATATCCATTTTCCTCTTATACACGCTCCCACTTTCCCTAATTTTTAAGGAAAATGAAATGCAATTTTGAGTGCACACATATTTTTATTAATCCTGACTGAGATTAAAAATTTCCTCCCTTTTGTCTTCGGTGGAGAGGGGGAAGCTTACATTTTGCTCATTTCATTTATGTCAGGTAGTTTCATAATGAAAAACCTAGGAGATGCCTCAACAGTTCTCGAGACTTTTTATATATCAGGTTTTTTGTAGCTCCGCGTCCGTCCATATCTTATACTCTATCTTAAGATGCATGCGAAAGTCGTAAAAGTGGTGGCCTTGAAAATTGGTCGTCCTTGACGAAGGAAAAGCATTTTCCTGCAACAAGGATGCAACATTTTATAACCAACATGATTCCAAGTGCAACGAACTACCACAACGTTACGATCTTTCCGAAGCATGCAACGCATCCACATCCACCTCACCCACATGGGATGGAAAAGTAAGGGCGGAACTAACCAAGTGAAAGTGGTTGTATGTGTCTATGTATCTCAACTATATTTGAGATGAACCAGCATACAAGGTTTTCTTTTCTAGAGTGCCAAGTATGTATATGGTAAAAAGGTAAAATGTATTCATTCATTCATTCAGAAATTTTCCTTCCGGATTCCCTAAGGAGAGTTAAAAGAATGCTTTTTCCAAGATGTGAGCCAGTGCAGCGGTCGCATTGCACTGCAATTTAATGCAACTTGGTGCATAAAACGAGCAGGGCAAGGGAAATGCCATTGTAAACCATAAAAGCACACACTACCGCGTCGACCTCCTTGCTTTTCCCAACCTGGAGAAATATTACACATGCATCTACACTCTCTCTCTCTCGCTTCTGTTTTCCTTCACTTCATCTCTCACTACTTATTCCACCTTTATTCCACCCATTCAATTCAACCTTTCTCCATTCTAATCCAGAGGAAAAAAGGGCAAGAAATATATAGAGATACGTGTAAAGGTATACAATTGCACATAATCTTGAATACATCGAATAGCATTACATTTCACTTTGGCTTCATACGCAATTTACAAACCAGAAAAAGGAGCCACGGACTTATCCTCTGCTTTCTTCCCTTTCTTCCGACACAACTCCTTTTACTTTCACTTGGGAAGAAAATGAGAAAAAAAGTAAGGAAACGGGAAATTGTAAGCACATCAAATACTTTATCCATTGGATCAACGACGACGTAGAGAGAAAGAGAGAGCAAATGCAATGCAAATGGGATGCAATGTGCGTGTGCTACAATATTGCGCATAGTAATGTACGGAGTAGATGCTTGCATGAAAAGGGAAAAGATATGTGCATAATATATGTAATGGCTTTATTTTTTCCTTTTGAATGGATTGGGAGGATAGTTTTCATCCGAAAGGGATTTTAGTTCAGAGTTCAACCCTTGTTAAGACTCTCCGTGCTCGTCTATATGAAATGAATACTGGTTAGTGTTTCAATTTATTCCTCAAATATCCCCTTCCTCTTCTCTTTCACTGTACCAAACTCAATCACAGACAAAAAATGTCTTCTCTTAATCTCGAGTATTAATACATGCACCGTATTATGGGAAAACGGAAACATAAGAAATGTATATTTTTTCTTCAAATTTGTTTCATTCTCACCAGATTTTTATATGCTTAAAGAATACTATAGTGAAAGCATCAACTGTAAAAGCAGAATATCGAAAAGTTTCCCGTGCATTAGCTCGTAATACTAGTTCAGATATAAATGCGAAAGGGTTTTGAAAAAAGAGTCATAATTCTGTTCATCACATAATATTAATGTTATATGTATTTTCATGACCTTTTATTTAGCTACAAATGTTCTGCGGGAAAGGACAGGATGGTAATTCGTGAAAATGATAACTGTAATATTTTCTACGAATGTGAATGTATATATATATATATCACTGCTTAATGTAGTGACTCATGTCTGGATGGCTATCCTTCTTTGGGGTTGCTCATTTGGAAAATGAGAGAAAAGAGTGAAAGGAGAGGGATGATGATAAAAACGATTTGGAGAGAAGAGTGTGAGTTGTGATTTCAAAGCGGACTTTAGGAGCAACCATAAAATTTCTTTTCGTATTTTTGCAAATATTGTGGAACAGAAATATGGAGAAAAAATGTCAACACATTCAATTAGCTTTTAGAGAGTCTTGGCTGTGTTTGCACAGGTACAGTGAGATTGAGGGAGACATATTGAATTAGCAGCCAACTGTGAAATTGCACTACGACTGTGAGACTGCAAGTGTGCAACCTTGTGAAAAATTCAACAAGACAAATTCCTTCTTTTTCTCCGCCATGTCATTTGACAAATAGTCTCGATCACTTTTGTCTGTCTGTCCGCTGAAAAAAATGTAAAGTAAAACACACGAGGATTGTGAATGGAAGGGTAAACGATGAACAAATTCGAATGGATTTTTTCTTTGGGAAGAGACAGATTTAACGCTTGGTTGGGTGCAACTTGTACCACAACCAACGCACATATATTGAATTCATCAAAATGAAACTATCAGATTGGAGTCGTAGAATTCCTTGACATGGCAGTTTATTTCTGGACGTGAAGGAGGAATTTTTTTTGGAGAAATTCAGGTGCGCACACACAAATACACACACCGAGAAGCAATGTGAATTTGCTGGCCTTCCTCAAATTGAACTTTGGGCTTTTGTCCTTTTTACTGTGTGTGTGTGTGTGCACACATGCAATCACAATATTGCATATATCGTGGACTTACAGAAAACGAAGAAACTTGTCCATTCTCTCCATTCACGCAAAAGGAATAACTTTTCATGAACATTCTGACATGATGTATCCATACAAATTCATCTCGATTCAGGAAGAAAAAGTTCCGTTTCTCTTCTATTCTTTGTCCTTTTCCCACTTCCTTTTGAGAAAAAATACTAATGCAGCGACGACGAACGGGAAAGGGAAAGAAATATGAGGATTGAGAGGATAATGTCGAGTGTGCCTTTCTTCTCCTTCTGCTCGGCTCACAATCGGAAAAATATTGTACTAGTTAGTTGTATGTGTGCACTCTCGATGTTCTCACAATAACAGCGTTTTTTGGTGATGACGTTGACGATAAAATATTGTGACAACTTTTCACACACAAAAAGAACCTGCGAAATATTTCATGTAATCGTAGTTATGCATGTTGTACACGAGAGTTTTGTGTGTGTAATTGTTATATGGTGTAGGATGGAATGTTTAGTGAGATCGTTCCCTTTCATTCCTCAAGATAATTCAAGGTACAGACATTCAAAAAAAATGCATGCCTTTCTTCGCGAGCACGCAAGAGTTGCACACATATCATTGATTCCTGGAAACTTTTTTTTTTCTCTCGGGACGAGATAAATGGAAACTTTGAGAAATTCAGTGCTCAACTTCAGCTCTTTCTGTGAATTGACAACAACACATAAATGTTTGCATGCTCATATGAATATCTGCTCCGGACGAGTCGATTACCCTTCCTTATTTTCGTTTATATTCAATGGAAACTGAAAACAGCAACTACCCAAGTAATTTTAGTTTCAATTCAGAAACTTTCCCCACTTTCCTTCGTCTGTGCTACTATTGTGTTCGAGATGAATGAGATTAGAATTGTCTGCTTTATATTACCATTTACTGAAATGTAACTCGTTCAATTATGCATAAAGATAAACTCACCTGTTCCCCAAATGCAATAAGTTTTGGGATTATTTTGCAACAAAACAGTGTAACTCTGATAAGCAGCAAATGTAATGCCCATTCTTTTCCAATTTAACTTCGATTTGTTAACTAAATAATACATGGTATTATTGGCGCCAAAATTTTGTATAATAAATTTCCAAAAATATGCAAATTAGGTGCTCATTTGCATATTATTTATCGAGAAAATGAGACAGGCGGGAAGGAGACCTCTTGTATGCTCGATTTTTACTTGTTCAATTTATCGGAACACTTTTATTTGGATCCTTAAAGGATTGGACCTCGTTATTCGTTTATAAGACCGAAGACCGTACGAATTTCTTGCGTTTATCGAGCAATGGCTATGTCATAATGAAATTAAAATTGGCGTTTTCAACTACTCTTCTGCGTCCATCCAATACCATTTCTTTCGTTATCGTTAAAGGAAGAATAAAAAAGTGAAAGGAGAATTAGGAGAAATGTGTTCGAGTTAACTCTGGCAGTAGATACACCACACTACCACCATACCAAGCAGTGTACGCTCCAGTACAACGCAATGGAAAAAATGGGAGCATTAATGATCGCCCAGGATGATATTATATCCTGCTGTTTGTGTCGCTGATAATGATTTCGACGATCAAGGACGACAGGAAGTAGGGAAAATGGCAACAATGCACATAGGCAGAGAGAGGGAGAGAGAGTGAAAGCTTCTTCTCTTTCTGTGTACACAATTTGCCTGGATACGGATTCAGCTGCAGACGAAAAGGATGATGATTACGATAGGATGCGATTGCAGTCTGATACGTGATACGATCCTGGATCCACTGCAATGAGCACCACATCCACAGGGTGAAAGCACACAACACAACAGCATTGAGAACTCTTGCTGTTCTCTCCGCTAAAATATAGCCCGCTGTGAGCAACGATCAGTTTACTTAAGCGAAAGGCATAATGTGCCTTCCGTGGTGGAGTTCTCAACGTTGAACAAGGATTCTCCAGGAAACAAAAAAAAACGAACAGTTTAGTCACTTGACTGCATGTGCATTTCTCTTTTTTCCTCTCTCTTTCTCTCTTCTTCTGTAATGATGATGATCGTACGTAGTGATACGAAAGAGAGAGAAAAGAACTTTTATTCCTCCTTCAGAACCATCATAACATAACCATATCAATGCGCTATAATTGTAGGTGGTGTATGTGTGAGCTGTATGCTTCGCTTTCACTCTCCAATAGCTACAACTCCCATTAAAAGAGCAGCAGAGAGCTGAGTGCAACAAGAAGAAAAAAGTGGGGGACTTGTCTGATGCAAGTGCAGCAATGCAATGTGCAACTTGAGGAGGAGAAGGAGGAAGCGTGAACGGATTTGATGACTATCGTTTAGCTAAAGACCTCATTAAACAGTTTACCCCCTGGTGTACCTTTCCCCCGTCTTTTTTCTCTCTCCTTTTATAAGTCCTGATGAAAAAATTGTAATGCTTTAACTAAAACAACCTTGCCATTTTCCTTTTTTATTTCTCCCTTTCATTATTATTATTTCTCGGTTGAATTACACACTTTTGGAGTGTGGATTTCACCTTTAACTTTCACACAAAAGAGAGGAATACGGGAAGAGGGAGAAACTCAAGAGCTTCAAATGGTCTCGTTTAATGACAGTATTATTATATATTCCTGTTGTAAGTGTAATGAATGGGAAAAAATCCGCAATGCACCACTATAATCCTAGTAAGCTGCTAGAAAAGCTTTCATTTCCAAGAAATTTCATTAAAGTGAAAGAAGCCACACCTGGTGGACAGGAATCGAGTTTCATTCGAGAATTGTCATTTATTTATACAAGTTGTTTTATGTTTGCTCCTTTTCAACAATTTTTTTTGTCAATTTCGCAAATTACATGGTGTCACTGTCTCGTGAGCATGCACAAAGTCAGTCACATTGTTTTTTCTCTTAAGCAAACTTGCTAGAGATACGCGCAAAAAAAGGTTTGACTTTCATTATAGATTTTTTTGTTTGCTGGAAGCTTCTTCTTGTTCTGCGAAGCACTTACCCTTTTAGTTCGTCCATGGCCATTGATTCTCTCACATTTCCACATGACAGCTGCAACCGCAATGTCACTCGTCGTTCCTGTCAATGGAGCATTGCTCTTGGCAGGATTATGACAGTCAGTGAGAACTACAACACTGCTTCCACCACCCCCACCACTGACGCCACCCACACCCATATCGGAAGCTGGTGGTGATGTGTACTCATTTTCGTATATGTTACCCGACGAGGAGGAGGACGGCGACGATGATTTCCTTTGTTTTTCACGATAGCCGAGTTGCTGCTCTGAATATTCGTGCCGTTGGAACGCATTGTTCTTTTGGTAGGAATGTTGTTGTTGATTGTCACACGACGACGAGGAGAGCACACTACTGCTGCTGGTGCTCCTCCAACTTCGTAAATTACTACTGGTCTTATTGTTCCCTGGGGAAGGTGTGGTACTGGAGGAGGAAGAGGTGGTCGTCGTGGATGTGGATGAAAGCACAATTGACGCCGTCGGCGGTGCTACTAAGCTTTTCTTTGAACCGCTGATATTATTGCCTAAAGCCAATTTATTGTTGGCGAGTGATTTCGCGGGATTATTTTTCCCATTATTTTGCTGCAATAGCAGGTGTTGTTGTTTCTGTTTCGTTGAAATTCCATTAGTTACAACAACCCCACTAGTATTTATACCTCCAGCACCACCACTACCTCGCCGGCTTTCAGCCTTTCTCCCACTGGTCGACTTTGAGGCGATTCGCACGTTTTTCAGCATTTTTGTACCGTTCTCTTTCACGTAATTTTCATTAGATTAACGACTTTTTTACTCGTGTTGAGTAAAGGTATTGATTTCATCGTGTCTCATTTTTTTACAAATCTACAATATATGATTATCGATGCAAAATGTTGCGTTTTGTTTACATGGAGGTACACTACAATTTCCCTCACGGAACACAATATATATTTGTCTGGGAAAGCAAAGTATTAGTTTTCTGCACGTGATTATTTTTTCCATGAGGTGGAGAATACAAAGCACACACATGCACAAGTTATTTTTCATCGAACAAGCTCACTGTGTGTAAAAAAGTCATTTTGGCAGTACGTGCAATGAGCACACCTCCAACCTCTCCACCTTATTCATTTCTCTGTAATTTAATACTCAAATGAATATACACATACTACCATTCCCTTTCTCGTTAATATGCAATTTGCATCCAAATTTTAAAACTTTTTCATATTTCCACTACGGACCGCGTGTGCCATGGAAAGGGCACTCCAATTCCCCAATAAGTGTGGGTAAATTAGTTTTGAAAGGGGCGAAATGAGTTGTACTCTCAGCTTTAATACACTCATTTCATCGGAGCAGCTTGATGGCGTCGTTCATTTCCTTCCACAACAATTACGGCCACTTGGAACCACACCACGACCATCATTCCATTCCACTCGTAATGCTCACTTTGTCTATATACGCGAAGGGAAGAAAGACGAGGAAAAAAAAGAAAGTCTGGTCATGTTGCAGTTAAGAAAAGTGGAGAAGGAAGGGCAAGTATAAGTGAGCTCTTAAATGTTTAATATTTGTAATAAATCGCACTTTATGGGAATCCAGGTTTTCTTCTCTCACTACAAGAAACCTTTTGCTGTAGTGGGAGCAAAAGGTTCAGCATTTTTTGGGGCTCATTCATTCATTACATCTTCCGCTGAATATTATTATTATTATGATTATTGAGTTTTCATGAAGAAGAAGAAGAAAGGTGAACGTGTGGCGGTGGGCAGGAAGGAAGGAAGAAAACTCTCCCCCTATTTTCCCATATTTCTCAACGAAAATGTTTTCGCCCATACCATTCTCAAACTACTGTTGCTTAATATTCTTCTTTGGTACGAGAGGGAGGCAAGCCTCGCATGCTTCTGCAATCTTCCGTATTTTACACTTTTTTCTTCCTCAATGAGAAAATATACAAAACAGTGGTGATTGCGTTGGTCTATGAAGATATGAAATTACATGCGTACGGGGAAGATACGCCAAATATGGGATTCTCATTCTCAATATTAATTTTCATAAGCTGCAATTTCCTGCGAGAATGAAAACTGGCTCCTTCTCCCGTTCCCTACTCCAACTTTTTAACTCATTTCTCTTTCTTAGGAGCGGAGCTGTTGCTGAATAGAATCCAACTCTCTCTCCAGCCTCAATATAAAAGGCGAACTGTATACGTAAGGAAGTTCATACAATCTAGTTTTACCATTTACTTTGGCCAGAGGCACGTGAATTTTCATCAAGAGAATATAAAAAAACTTGGATTGTTTAATTCATATCACTGCACTTCTCTTGTGTTGAATGAGCTCTTCTCTCGATTCCCTTGATTTGTTATGGGAGTCATTAATTCATTAATTTTACTTTTTTACTGTTCGCCTGGGCATTTTCTGTAAAAAAAAGCCTGAGCTCAGATTCATGTCTGGTTCAAATTTTTAAAACAATATGATTTGTTATGATAGTCACTTTTCATGCAAAATTTCCTGTCATCAATTATATCGTCATGCATGCCCGTAGTATGCAAATTATTTCCCTTTCATTTAAGTATTCCATTCAACCAAGAACCAACATTCGAAACAGGTGAGCATTTTTGTCTGCAATTCATTCCAGCTAGCATATATTTTATGCATGACATATTATAGAAAAAAACACATTTTTACACTTGTTCAACTCCCTCACCACAGCCTCTCTTTTATTATCCTCTTCAAACACATTGGATTGGATTTTTTCTTCTCCTTCTTCCATCCATCCTTCGCATTGAATTACACCGAACAACTCAAGCAAGACGGCAAGCATTATGGTTAAACTTATTATTACACACAGTTCAGCTGTTTGAGGTAATAAATATGTTGAAATGGTGTTTTCTCTCCGAGAGTAAGTATTAATGCAATATAGGATTTTCCCTATCTGCACACTTTATTATATAAACGCTCGAACGTATGACTCGTAGAGCCGAGTGAGTTGTGTATTTTGAAGTTTTCATTGGGAAAATAGAAGGGAATCTTAATAAAATTTTTAGCTGGGTGGGCTCTTTGCCTAACGAGTTTTTGATGGAGTCAACCAAGGAAAATTGTCTACTTGTCTTGTTGCCCTCTCACACTGCGGCTGAGTGAGCGTTGGTGCTCTCTCTCTCACTCCTTTTTTCATGTTGCATATTATTGCACGAGACTGTGTAGACTTGAGTATAAAAAGCAATAATTATGTAAGCAATAGCAATGAACTATTTGCTGAGGAAAGGGTCCCATTCTCCATAAAATATATCTATCCACAATAATAAACTGTGTGCCTTGTTGGAGTGTAAGAGGAAAGTATGAATCAAGTCTTGCGTTTCAAGTCCTTTCGGATTAATATTACGACATGTTATT
>JAQFZW010003988.1:0-11391 GCA_034687055.1 Heteromurus nitidus | reverse complement strand
AACAGCGAAATCCGGATAATAGTGGGATAGGATAGGGATACCTACATATCCAATTTTAATCCAGGGGCTGTGAATTCGACCCCAGCAGATACAAAAGAGTAATGTGGTTATGATCGCAACGATGTTGTTTTCTCACCGTCCCGGGAAATGAAATGAGCTATGCTGGAATGTGCTTGATTTCGTCGTCCACCAGACCAGATTAGAAAGAGAGAACACATAAAATATCAAACAATCATATCCCAACAATTTTCACTTTCGATGGCGAACCTACTTTTCACATTCATGTAATCTCATTCATTGTAATTCATTGATGTTACTTTGTTATACCTCTCTCAGCAGATTCACTTTGGAAATCCGTTCCGTCATATCTGCAAGTCTGCTACTTTCTACTTTTGGGATTTTTGGTAAAAAGGGATTTTGGTTTGGATTGAAAGCACTTTTGTAAAAGCTTTCACGTGTATTTCATTTCACATGGTGCAGTGCAAAACAACATTGGAGCATCATCAATGATCATTGTTGTGACCGTGATGGTGTCGACACAGGATCATGCATACACATGAATAATTTATATTGTTGATTTCACTCATTAGCACATAGCAGGTTCAACGATACATCCAAAAATCCTACTCTTTGGAGTAACTTGGGTTCTTCGGAATGGTGAATTTCGTAAAATAACTCATTCGAGTTTGGAATCGTGGTTCAGAGTTCAGAGAGCTTTACGTTATCATCATGAAATATACGGCATAAAAAATACTAATTTAACTTAATCTACCGCAAGTTATAAAAGTCTAGTCGACAATTTCAGCAGATATAAAATTGTAAGAGCGAGGGAGTTGGGGTATAATATTAGTGGTTTCGCTGTGGCCAGACATACGAGAAATCCTTAAAGACTTCCGCGAAGATTGTCTGAATCATCGGATATCACTACCAACGAAATCAAATCGGTCATGGCTTCCTTGCTGAGTCGTTTCAGAGGGAGTATGCTTGGAAGTTTAATGGGAGACTGCTTAGGTAAAAAATTTAATTGTCATATATTAAACGCATGCATGCATTTGTTCACTGAATGGAATATTAAGCAAATCTGTATTAAATTCTCATTCTGCAGGCAGCCCTTTTGAAGGGGATGCTGCTGTTGGAAAAACGCATTTGAATAACTATTTTTCACAACTTCTGGATCCTCGGAAGAGGAGTAAGTATTTAAGCCATAATTTGGAATCAAATCATTTCTTACTGCATTAGGACAGGGATAGTTTGTAGCAGGTCTTTTGTATTTTTGTAGTTCCTTACAAACCATATACCGACGACACTGCGATGACCAAATCCGTGGCTTTATCATTGACTGAATGTAAGGGATATAATGCGGAGGACATGGCAAAAAGGTAGATCCGATGTGGGGTATTTTAAAAAAAAAATTATATGGTATGAAATATGATGCTGCGCTACCTTAGAATCTAAAAAATAAAATATTCATATATCATAAAATCCCAATATATTGCTCTAGATTTACCAAAGAATATTTTGCCGAGCCAAAGCGTGGATATGGAGCTGCAGTGCATGATGTGTTCATGGGGTTGCGAAATTCGAGATGCGAGGATCCATACAGACCCGCTCAGGTATTTAATAAATTTTGATTTTGGGCCTTCATAATTTCATATGTAATTAAAGTGGCCATTCACAGAATGTGTGTGCACTGTGCACATTGCTATAACATGCCTTCAACTTCATATCTATAGAGGCAGTTCCAGGGTATGGGGTCCTACGGAAATGGTGCTGCAATGAGGGTTGCTCCAGTTGCACTGATGTATTTTAATGACGAACCTAAAGCGATTGAGGTCGCTACGCTGCAGTCCAAAATTACACACTACCACAAACTTGGTTATCAAGGTGCTGTTCTTCAATGCCTCGCAGTTAGACTGGCTTTACAAAGTGATCCAGAGGGCTTGGATGTGCAAAAGTTTGCAGATGAACTTATCGCAAAAATGAAAATTGTCGAAAGCAAAGACAAAGACGTCGACGGTGTTCCTTCGGAGGATACGAAAGACGATCCGGATGCACCATGGACCACTACCTCGTACGCAAAGCGTTTAGAGACCGTTAAGAAATTTCTTAAAAGTCCAGAGCCCCCTCCAATGGAAGAAATTCATGGGCTGTTGGGTGTTCATGTTTCCGCCTTAAAATCTGTGCCGACTGCGGTATATTGTTTTTTAGCAGCCCAAAACCAGATATTTGAAATTGAGGCAAGTTTTATGATAGGGTATTTCAGAAATGCATAGTCCATTTATAAGGTTTAAATTCTACGATTTTGCTACCAACCATTGTAATATGAGTTTTTCGACATTTTCTTTCTTTCAGAGTGACAACAAGCTACAACGATGTGTACAGTTTGCAATAGGTTTGGGAGGAGATACGGACACAATAGCAGCAATGGCAGGTGCTATTTTGGGAGCCCAAGTGGGAGACGAGCAAATTTCTAAGGAACTTCTTAGGCACTGCGAGGCTCCCAAAGATGTTCTCGCATGGGCAGATAAATTGTACGAATCTTCTCATAATGCGGAAAAAGCAAGTGCCAAAAGCTTCTAGTTATCACTTGAGTGGATATTTTAATTTCTTAATATGAGTACTCACTCGATATAGCAAACAAGCAAACCTTCAAAGTGATATGCTGAAATTAGAATTGACTGGTCACTTAGAAAATGTGTTAGTCAAGACCTTATTTTACTTCTTATAATTTCTAATCCATGGTTGTTGTATTTCAATCGGAGTCATACTTTATGCATAGTATATATGAACGTTTGTAGCTCTAACGTGATGGTGGTAGTAAGGAAATGATACCACAAAATGCCCTAAACAATTTTATTATTTATTGTGGACGAAATCGTAGTTCGACTATTAGCAATAAAGTTTACATAAATTTCTAATTGCCCATCTCCAAATCATTGCAAACACCGGATCATCTAGAAATAATTGACTTACGTTACATTTTACATACATACATAGGCGCACGTTTTACCAAAGCCAGCAAAAGGTGAGTGAGCTTTTGTGTCAGCAAATAACGTAAGTATATTTGCAGACTATAGTGCAACGACATTCTGCAACGTAAGCATATATGTATATGTGCAAATGGTCTCTGCAATATCTCTGAAGATGCAAAAAAATATGTGATCATTAATCGCTCGATGATAAGTATGTGCAAGCTCATGAAATTCGTGTGTAAAGCACGCTGCAGCAATGCAAACCTCAAAAACCCAAAACAGCTTCACGTATGAACCCAAGCACATTTCATGCTGCTTGGTGGCAGTTCTTTTACTTCCGTATCCGACAACCAACGATCCCAGTGCCAACACGAACGCATGGTCATGTTTACAGGTTGGAAGTTGGAACATTGGAACGTGGTTCCAAATTTATCCCTATATTTTATGCGGCATGTCCAGCTGTTGATGCATCAAATTCAGTGTTACCGAGAGGGTGAAGGTAAATGGCACCTTTTTGTGTCGCTACCGTAGTAATACGCCTCGTTGACATTGACAGGCGAGAGGTTAACCAATAATATGGTATCGGAGGTTTGGGTCGATCTCGTCGGACATCGTTGTGGGTTGACGGTTTTTATGTCCACTGCGTCATTTCATAGATCCGCTGCGTGGGTCCGGGTCCTACATACCTTCAAAATTATCAGTGACATATTTTCGTTGCTAGTTTTTAATGAGATATGGTGATCCACAGAAGCATTTAGGAGGACATTCATTGCACGCATTTGTGCTCAAATTAGTGGTGTTTGCTTTTACGCCTCATACAATCGCGTGCTCTTATGGCTTATCTTAACCAGAACTGATAAGATTATGCTGTTGGTTGAAGCTTTACTCAGCACAAGCATTCTCATAACTGCAAACTGGGTAAACAAACATGTAAAAAATATACCAGTTGTCGAATCAAGTGACAAACTCATAATATAATGCAGGCTGTAATTTCGTCCGTAGTTGTGGCCGCCGCGCAGTATTAACTTTTGTTCGCATCGAGCAACAAAAGCCCCTGCTTCGAGCAGAGATATACATTGACTAACTGAAGCAGCTTTAACATAGCAGTTTTAAGGTTTGCGAATGGGAAAATCTGTCGCTGGCACAAGGTAAGAAATTTTCAACCAAAATGCAAAAAAAAATCATTTCATTCCTAAAACAAAGGCAAACTTAACTTAACTCATCTATGTAAGTGTGTGTAATTAATGCGTACATTACAAACGATCGAACATTACATAAATTGCTTTACGTAAAATCAGAGATGGCTGCGGTGAAGTGGAAGGTGTCATGCTTGACACGTCGAAGCAGCCGGAGTCGAAACATCCCGTGGAAAATGCAAACTGGCTTTCCTTCGCTACTTTCTCCTGGATGAGTACTTTAATGAATATAGCATACAAACATGGTCTCAACGAATCAAACATACCAAGCATTCCAACAAAAGAAGGTTGCAAACGAAACACTGATCTCTTGGAACAACTATGGGCTCGAGAAGTCTCATTCGCTGACGTTAGCAGCAAATCTCGTCCCAGTTTTACACGAGTCGCTTGGCTGTACTGTCGGACGAGGATCTTCTTCACGTCACTGATCTACCTAACTAGTCTCGTTCTTGGATTTATTACCCCGGTACGAGCGACCAGTTAACTTTTAGTCCTAATTTCCAATCTAATTTAATAAGTTTACTCGGCTTATCGTATAAGAATTCTGAACCAAAACTTACACCAAACTTTTCTTGCCACAGACAATTTTGATGAAGAAAGTGATTTCATTAACTACAGCTCCCACTGTCGACAAATACGATGCCTTAATGTGGGTTTCACTGCTTGTTCTATGCGAGCTTGGAAGAGTTTTCTTCATAACGCTAACGTGGGCTATGAGCTATAGGTTGGCAGAGGATATTATACAAAATGCCTAATGCATATATATACTCATGCAAAATGCCATTCCAGAAATAAGTCGATAATTTCTAAATTTTTTTTACACCAGAACTGCATTTCGATTGAAAGCTGCCTCCATGGGTTTGGTTTATCGTAAGTTGTTGCGAATTGGAAATCTAAGTGATCAAGTTTCTACAAAGGTTCAAGTCACGCAAACTTCACGAGACTAATTCCATTTCATTGCAAACTTAAAGGAACCTCATTGCATTGTTATTTCCTTGATTTTTAGTTACTTAATGTGATATCTGGAGACTGTGGTCGCATATATGAAGTAATTGTTTCGGGCCAGGTCGCAATAGGTGGCCCGTTTGTGCTAATTATGTGTTCAATTTACATCTGGTATGAATTGGGTTGGCTTCCACTCCTTGGATTAGCGGTCTTCCCCTTGGCATATCCGCTACAAGTTAGTCACTAGGTAAAAGTTTACAGAGTAGAACCTGGCTTATGAATACTTTCGTAATACTCTGTTTTTTGCTTTTATAGTATTTTCTTGCGAAGGGAAGTGGTTCAATGAAGCGTAAAGCTGTTCGAGTGAAGGATGAGCGAATATCGTTAACATCTCAAGCGATACAACATTTCAAGTTTTTGAAGATGTTTGCTTGGGAAAATTATTTATTTAACACAATTACCGGTATTCTTATATTCAATTACATAATGTAACAAAAATCGAATCAAAACTCATTAGATTAGCACATAAATTACATGGATGCTCACAAATTTTATCTTCGCTTGAAGATGCCCGAGAGAGGGAACGCAAGTACCTGGTGAAAAGTCAGCTCTTTCAAAGTTTTAGCACTGTGCTCGGACCAACTCTTCCTCACATTGCAGCCATTTCAACATTCCTTTTATACATCACAACCGGACAAAATCTGTTACCTGCTCAGGTGTGTTACCAGATATACCTTTATTGCCAAGAATATGTTTCATTGGGACTGGGAGGATATTTGTTGCTCAATTACTAGCTCACTATACGATTCTCTGCAATATCTCTGAAGATGCAAAAAAATATGTGATCAATGTTTCTTTCAAGGCGTTTTGCATTACTGCTGCTTTCACGTCACGAGTTCGTCCAACGGTAATGCGTATGCGCTCTGGGTTTCGAGCTTGGTTCGATGCTAAAATTGCTGTTTCGAGAATTCAGGTGACTTTCCTCTGCTTTGCTATAAAAATTATTGTGAGTGCTTTCAGCTCGTCAACACAAATTGGCTATTCTTGCTCTGCCTATGCTATCGTGCAACTTGATATGTGTCGTGATGTGCACTTTCATAATTTGTTGGGTGTGCACGTGCATCAACTAATTTGACAGTGTTAGCTTCATTCTTTCATGTGTGTAGTGTGTCATTTTTATGTTCACAATGTGAATTGCCTTTTGCATTGTGTTCTGGGGGAAAGTTTTGCTTTTTCGCTCCCGATCTCACTTCCTGGACATAGTGCTTTTAATTAATCCACAAACAACAAAAACATATATGCATGGAATTTAGAATCAACCCTATAACATTACGATATAAGATGATTTCTCTATTTTTTGTAAATAGGCGTTCACCATTTTGTTTCTCTTTTCGCTCTTGTATTTTTCCATTCGAATGTTAACACTAATTTATGAGTGTTGGTATTCCTTCAGGATCTGTAGTGAAAGAATGAAGGTAGAGTCATAGTCATGCACGAACATCAACATTTTTACGCCCATTTTGTAATGAACTAAACGATCTATGAACCTTTAAAAACGACGAAACAGAGCCTTCTCGTGTTGCCAGAAATACAAGATGCTTTTAGAAACGAATATAACATCAAATGTGCAGCATCGGACGAAGCCATACTTTTGGAGGATTTAACGTTATTTCGCCGAGGTCCGCATGACTCCCGTGGAAGTGTGCATAAATCGGAGAAACAGAGGAAAAATGAAACCAAAAATATAAACAGTATTGAACGACTTTTGGGAAGCAGTGAGATCGACAGCGACAGCACGTCTTTCCAACTAGGACCCATTGATTTACATATCAAAAAGGTATACATGTGTACGTAAAGAAATGCTAATTGTTAATAGTTGAATGACATTATTAATCGGTCTCATATTATCAGGGAGCTTTCGTGGGAATATGTGGCTACGTTGGCAGTGGTAGGTTTTACAAATTTTATTGTTTTCAACTAATTACGATATGACCGTTCAGTCCGATATCAGATTGAAAATTTTCTCCAGGCAAGACTACATTGCTGGAAACAATGGCTGGTTCATTAACAACAGAAAATGGCACTTTGAACATATGTGGGAAAATTGCTTACACTCCACAGCACCCTTGGCTATTCAAAGGGACTATCCGAGATAACATTATATTTGGGGAAAACTTTGATTCTGTTAGGTACTGAGTAATTGTATTAAACACATATTAGCTACGACATTCCTACCGGGTTGAGATTTCACTTGAAAACCTAAAAATTTCCGGATATGTGCAGGTATTACAACTGTGTGGAATCATGTTGTTTAATCAATGACTTCGGAATTCTTCCGCTGGGCGACTTAACCACGGTAGAAAATGGCGGAATGAATATGTCTGGAGGCCAGCGTCAACGAATATCCTTAGCCAGAGCGTTGTACTCTCAGTCCAGCGACATTTTCTTATTAGACGATCCGCTCTCTGGCTTGGATAATCGGGTTGCCAAAACGGTGTTCGAGAACGTTATTTTGAACAAACTTCGAAAGCAGAAGAAAACAATTTTGCTTGTTACGCATCTGCTGAACCATTTAAAGGAATGTGATGAGATTTTGGTGATTTCTGACGGAAAGATTAGTGAAAGGGGAACGCATGAGGAACTCGTTGTAAAAACGGATTCTACTTACAACAGCTTATGGGGCAGTGTGCCACAGAACTCTAGCGAAGATGAAAACGTTATGTAAGTCTTGTTTTACAAAATGTATTCACTAAATTGACGTTGTATTGGTAAAATGTTTCGTTCTGTTATTCAAAGTAGGCTTGAAGACTCGGACATTCTAGATTTACAAATGGATGCTGGATCGGTTACGAACGCCAAGAAAGTGCAGCTAGGTTAGTCAATGGTGTGCTCCTACCAAACTACTAAGAAGCTGTTTTACTGAGGTTTATCAATTGCATAAATAGATTACGTTTTTTGAACTCCAGAGCTAGAAAAGTCTAGGAAGGATGTCTCACCCCAAGTTTACTTGATGTATCTTAAAAGTGCTGGTGGATGGATATCCCTTGTCATTGTGCTAGTTGCTTTCTCTTTCACCATCGGATCAACAGCTTTCAGCTCGTGGTGGTTAAAGAACTGGTTTGGTGCACGAGACACACCTCACATGAAAGAAGTTTTTGACATAACGCAGTCTCCAAATCTCACAAATTCTTCAAATTTCAACTCGGTTGAAAATGTGGATAGCGAAAACGTGATATCGGAATATATAAACTATGACTCTCCCCACTATAACTTTAATAGAAATGTTTACGCTGCAACAATTGGTGCGATAATATTTGCAAGTCTCGCTCGGACAATCTTCTTCGTCCTGGTAAAAATGACTCATATGAAAAGGTCTGATTACCGCATGCCAATGGGCTCTTTCCATTTATTAATTTCATGTCATTTATGATACAAATTATCCCAACAGACCACTACGAAGGCTTCGAAAATATTACACATGAAAATGCTGAAGCAGTTTTTCAGCTGCCGGATAAAGACTCTGGAAAGAATAGGAACTGGACAACTACTTAATTTGTTCTCTCGAGACATCGATGAAAGTATGTACATGAATGCAAATAGGAATTGAACAATTGAATTTGACTGATTGTGTAACAAAATGTAGCAATAATGTAATGTTTTATGCAGTTGATGGGAGCCTCCCCCAAGCGATTGAAAGCTTTCTACAGAATATTTTCATCATACTTTCAATATTGTTTCTTGTATCGCTGGTTTTTCCCGTCTTTCTAATTTTCACTGTGCTGATGTTTCTAGTATTTTCTTTCTACAGGAAAATATACAAGTAAGTTGCTGACAGAATCGTATTCATACATTTTTGTTGGCTACATTATATACTATCAAGAGTAACAAAATGTTCGTGTTTTAACTGATACCCTGTTTTTGCAGTGCAGCAATTCGGGATTTGAAACGAATCGAAACCCGTCGGCGAACTCCAATATTCAGTCAGATATCTGAAACTATAAAGGGACTGGGAACTATCCGAGCATTTAACAAGGAGAGATTAATGAGTGACGAGTAAGGATATAACAATAGGGTTTATGCCATAATTACATATTTCTGACTTGAAAGCCATAGGTATGCTATCACATTTACAGATTTGAGAAATTAGTTGATTCTTCATCGTCTGTGTCCTACACATTTTCCTCGTCGGTAAGATGGCTTTCCATTCGGTTGGATGCTCTCGCAGGTATTGTTTCTATGAATAAATAGTATGGCGCATTGTTGTTTATGATGGGAAAATAACTACGTTCAGCCACGTTGATTTTATGCTACAGTGACAGTGACGGGAGCCGTGTCAATTCTCGTCGTCCTCTTTCATGGCACGATTACTGCAGCAGCAGCCGGAATTGCGCTGGCTTATGCTGCGCAGCTTTCCGGAGTCTTTCAATTTACAGTGAGATTGGCATCAGAAACTGAGGCGAAATTTATCTCAGTAGAACGAATGAAAACATTCCTAAGTTATGAACAGCGAGAGCATGTTGCAGTAGGAGGAAAAGAGAACCACAATGATCAGTCAGTTTCTGATTCAAACCTCAAAATAGCTTCGTCTATACATCCAAATTGGCCCACCGTTGGTCATGTAAAGTTTGACTCTGTCACGTTGTGCTACTCATTAAATGATCCACCGGTGCTGCACGAAGTTTCATTTGAAGTTCAGGCTGGCCAGAACGTAGGTAATGCGTGTGTTTAATTGTATTGCTAGCAGGGACTTCGTCGGTGTTGTAAGATATGATTGTAGAAATATACAATTCCTCAGGAATCATAGGTCGGACGGGCTCGGGAAAAAGTTCAATTGGAAACGCCCTCTTTAGACTAACGGAACTGAAATCGGGAGGCATATTCATAGATGGTGTGGATATTTCCGAAGTTCCGTTGCACAAACTAAGGAACTCCATGTGTGTTATACCACAGGAGCCATGCGTGTTCCAAAAGTCTGTTAGGTGAATATAAATATATATTTGTAAAATAGATTATTTACTGACATTTTAGTACAGTTCTTTGCATACATACATTCGTCACCACAATTGTAACGAAATTTGTAACGAATCAGATACAATCTGGATCCTGGACGAGAGTTTCAAGACCGTGAATTATGGGCTGTGTTGGAGAAGACGGGTTTAAAACCTTC
Organism: Heteromurus nitidus; assembly: GCA_034687055.1. Lineage (NCBI taxonomy): Eukaryota > Metazoa > Arthropoda > Collembola > Entomobryomorpha > Entomobryidae > Heteromurus > Heteromurus nitidus. The sequence continues at coordinate 1,111 of JAQFZW010003988.1, read as the reverse complement.
TGTCGAGAATCTTGACAGCGAGGTTGGATTGAGTCATGGTCAAAAGCAGCTATTGTGCATAGCTCGTGCCTTACTTCGGCAGTCCAAGGTATTAGCAATTTTAATTTGAAGTTAGTTTTACGTTCAAAAGCATAGGTTAAACGTTCTGAATTTCCGTGAATGCAGATTTTGTTCGTGGACGAAGCCACTTCGAACATGGACATGGAGACTGCAGCAATAGTTGAGAAACTGCTGGCAGAGGAATTTCAGTACTCGACCATATTTATTGTGGCACATCGAACATCAGCATTGAAAAGTTGTGAAACCTTACTTATATTGGAAGATGGAGATGTAAGTGGTTTAAGAAATCAAGTTTAAAGTCATTTAATGTCATTTTATATGAAATTTTTTTAATGCTGGAATAGGTTCGCGATTTTGGTCCAGTTGGTGTCCTGTCTAGGAAGCCAGAATTTAAACGCAATTTTGAAACATTTGAAAGTGTTGTCTTGTAGTAAATACTATTTAGCAATTTGGCCAGAGGCAGCAATAAATGCTCTGTCAGAATTTGTTTTCCTTGTGGCCATTCCATGTATAACATGAAGGCAGTATTTCATGGAACTGTGATATATATGATACATACATGGGGTAAGATTTAATTCTGGTGCCTGCTGAATCTGAGTCAGCAAGATTTTCACATTTTCCCTCTACGGCTCAGTTAAATAAATACATTGAATTTTCCATTATTGACAGTTAATTTTGTCGCGTTTTTAATTCGTAAATTAGTATAATTTCGGAATATTCTCGTAACGGAGACTCCAACATGCATTCAAATATTTTCTCGCAAATATTTCGAAGTAATCATGCATATACATACATTCCAGTCAACCTTTGTTACGTTACGACAACTGGGAGATTGCGAGGAGGCTTTTGAACACGTGGCGTGGTTGTATCATACAGACAGGCCTACGCATAACCAACTTTCATGAGATATAATATAAAAGACGATTTAAGCCAACTTTAGTCAAGATACTTGGATTACAGAAGGGGATTTATTGCTTAAAGCGAAAATGTTCTTCAGTTCATACTACCCGCGCGCCGAATGCTTTCAAAATCGACACCATATGCATCTTGT
>JAQFZW010003987.1:0-11403 GCA_034687055.1 Heteromurus nitidus | reverse complement strand
GCAACACTTCAAAGTGTATGTTCACACTAGTTTCGTTGCAATTGGCGAGTAGCTACGAAATAATGTCCATTGTGAGTTATCAAAATTTAGTTGCATATAATCACTCCTACCACTGGAATTAATAAAATGAAACACTGCAAAGCAAACACAGGTCCTGCTCACTTTTCTTTCAAATCCTTTAAGACGGACATCATCTTTGTCCGCTTTCTCCATGTCATACAGTTGTTGTATGTTCACCTCCAGCACTTCCATCCGCATCCGAATACTTTCGAATGCCTGGAACAGCTTGAGAAACTCGGTTGCGAAATAGCGTCAATCGAAACACAAAGACATCAATAAGTTCACGTTAAGTGACGGGTGGGATCTGACAAAATACAAGTCCACTTTCAAATACCGAATCAGCATTTTTAATGCAGTTTCGGTGACATCCGGCGTATCGATCTTCCTCATTTCCGTTCGAAACGGAAGGATTTGACTTGCCGCAGAGGAGGCAGGCGCCTTTTGCGTTGATTACCAACATCGAGCTTAGAAAAATAAATTGAACTAGTGAAAACTATATTCAATATTAATTACAAATGTACGGGCGACTACTAAAGATAAAATCTTGACGCGAACACAATCGAGAGTTGATACACATAAAATCGTCACCATAAAATATACTTCTTGCCTTTATTTTATAAAATATACTTTTGGGATGTAGTCTTTTAGTCTTTCAAAATGAATAACAAAATTGTGAATCCACTCAGGACTAGGGTGCTTCGTGTCACCTTTGAAACTCGTTCGGTGAGATAATTTTCAGTCCTTCTGCAAAATAAAGGGCAAAGTTAGCTACCTAAAAATTAGACAAATTTACTATTTACTAATTGACTTTACCTGGATAATCTTGAGCAAACAAGCTCAGTAATGCTTCATCGACCATGTCACCTTCTTCTAGGCGATACTCGTCGTAAATCGAAATTAATTTTTCCTCCCATCCAAAATCTCTCATTCGAGCCAATCTCATGAGCATTATCCCAATAGACACTTCCCTCGGGGACACGTATTTACCACCTTAATTTCCCAAGAAAAAGTGTTACATTTCAGAAAATTCTAATTAATTATTGTTTTAAGTTGAAGAAGATTTTACCTTCACGCCACTTCTCATTGTCCTTGTCAGCTACTTTATTCTTCCCAACCATTCCACAAATTTGTTGCTCCTCCATTTGATCAAATTGGTTCCACACTTTCTGAATACTCCCAGTGAAAGTTGTTTCAACATCCACATAAAGAATCTTGGCCATTGTTGGGAAAATCTCTGGGAATACAAACTTTACAAGCTGGCAATTCCCATTCAAAGTCAATTTTGATATTTTTATTGCATCCTCAGTCCAATATGTATATGCTTCAACTATAACATCTTGAAATTTAATTTTAAATTCTTGAACCTCCTTCAAAATTGCCGTTTTCAGTTTACGATCATCCAGGAAAATGTGTAATTCGATTAAAGCCACGTGGTTATCATGAGCAGATACAATGATTAATTCTATTAATGTTTTCAACTTGACTAGTTCGTTTGAAGGGTTATCGTGTTGAGATGAACTAGTGCAAGATACCAATCCAACTTTTATTGACTCATTTTGATCTTCTGCTGGAGAAGACGGTGTTGACTGCGTATTGCTCAAAACTGAACTTGGAAATATGAGAATCGCCGAATATGTTAACAGCAAAAATTGCTGACGCAAATGAAAACGGAAAACACTCATTTCTTCGAGATTTCGGAGAGTTATCGCTCAGTTAAAACCTGACACATAACTCCAACTAAAAATTTATTCGAAGTTACGTCTAGATCCGCTTAATGATGAAATGTAATCGAAATGTGTGCAGCCGAGGGTACTGGAAACACATTCGCACATTTCGAACGAAAAATTTATGTTGTCTGGAAGGTTGCCCACTCACACATTATTTACGCAGTGAAAATGTAAATTGTGAACACTTTTGCACCATATTTTTAAAAAATAGTCCATGTTCTTCTACGCTTCGTTGTAAGCAAATATTCAAATGTGGTTAATCCATGACGCAATGACGTTGTTTTGATGGCGAAATTTATTTAAGCCACGGTCGTACCAATATTTCTGAACTGGATAAAAGTACTTTTACATTTGACTTCGCAGATTGTAAACATTTAACCTTTCACGTGAACACTGGTTTTATTAATAAAGTGCCTTCGATTTATATATCGACCTTGAACAAGTGTGGAAAAATACTTTAAACATTCGAATGTATTCTTATTTTACAATATTATGCACATTTCAAAGTGCAAATATATAGTTCTTAAAACAGTCTGTTGATATAATATATATAGCTGATGCCTTTCCAATAGCCATCTCACTCTAACTGCGACCAAAAAGAACAATGTAAATAGTAAATGCTGAGAATTACATGTTCCGTACCTACGAATGCTTAAAATAAGCGTAGCAGTGTAGCCCTGCTTAATGGATGTCCCGTCGTGTTGACAAAATTGAGCATAATATAGAGCATCTATTTACTCATTTAGATAAGAAATTTGCTCATTTCCAACCAACTACATGGACTGGCTGACTGATTTGGTGAAAGATAGCCTTCCCAGGTGATTAGGTAACAGGTAACCTGATTGCGATGGTGTTAATGAGTGCTTATACTGTTATGCGGGTTTGTTAATGTGGAACAGTAATAAAATGAGCATATTTACGCAGCATCAAACTTAGGGATAATTATTTGCAGACTCCAGTTTCCAGTTTGTGCCGTAACGCTGGAGTCGAGTTCCAGGAGTTAAACACGTGGCCCCGGTATGCTATCTAATGTAACACAAATCTTTTCTGAAATGGCAAGGTAAAGCATGCAACAAAGTTTGTTCGTCGTCATGAGCAAATATATGTGATCCGTCCGACCTTCTGCAACATCAGGCTAATATAATATTAATAAACTTTATGAAAATGGAATGAAAAACGCCAAGAGCAAAAAAATTGTGGAAGATATTTCTTTTGTAAATAAAATCATTGGTTTCCTTTTTTATTAAACTCACGAGTCTCAATATTTTATCTGTAGATTCAATATAGTTTTTTACTTCAGTATGTTCTGTCAAGCTTTGCCCCATTAAATTGTTATATGCTACAAAATTGGTCCATGTTAAAAAACGAAATATTAGATAATATTTTAATTAAAGTGAATGCAATTTCTAATCAAGTCTTTCATCATGCTTCCCTTCCCACACCGGGTATCTGTCTCGATTACAGTCATACCACCACGGAAACTTCACAATGTCCTCATATTCCCGAGGAAACTTTTCAGCAAAAGTAGTAATGTTCAAAATACGAGGCATGAATTTTTCTGGGGATTCCGCTAAATATTGCTCCAACTCAATCAAATCTTTCTGATTCTTCATGTTTATCAGTTTCTCAGTCACATTTCGAGTTCTATTCGCATTGGCATCACTCACCGACATACTTTTGACGAGTTGGAAGGGCAGGTATCCATAATGAGTCATGTGCATGCCTCCCAACAGGAAACCTGGACTCTTTCCTCGTTGTCTCGAAGGAACCTTTCCTCGAGGAAGTTTCAAAGCTGCCTTCAGTGTCCAATATGTAGGATCCCCGTACGTGTAGGGATGTCCTTTGACAGGCCAATCGGTTTGGAACACCTGCGTAATTCTACCGAAGGGGAACCAAAGTCCAATGTCCACAGGATCCGACGGCATTTCACAATTTTTCAAGTAGTGGATCGTATTCCTGTTTGGGATTTCATCCGTGTCCCCAATTCCAATCAGATCATCCAGCTGAAAATGTTGAGTGACATTATTCCATTCAATGAACTTTTCGAATCTCCGTCGTTCCTGGAGAAACTCAATTCCGAACCTTGGAAGATTCTTGAGAGAGTTGTGCTTTTCCAACACGAGCACCTTCTCCACAAGTTCAGAATCGTCGAGGATGAGGTGGACCACTTTTGACTCAAACTGGGAAAACCTTGCTTGAGCCTTCAAGTGCTCCCAAATAAGAGGTTTCGACGAGCCGGACAAGTGCGACCTGGTGGACTCCAACAGGAAAAAGTAGTCAACTAATTCGTCCAATTCTTGCAAGTGAATTTCCAGAATGTCTACATCAAACCCGAGTTGGAGGAGGACCGCAATTTTTCTTGGGCTTGCAAGGCGCTTACATTCTGGAACATGAGAAGGGTACACTAGTTCCGGTCGTTTACACGTTTCGTTCACTTCCACTTTGGGGGGCATTATCAGAAAAGGGAGTATTGTTTTAAATAGGAGTTTGGAAGCTTGTGAGAAAACGGTCAAATTATTTGTCTTCATTGCGAAGTGAAAGTTGTCCCAAGGAAAGGATTTTATCCAGTTATGGAATTTGTTAGGATTGTCGCTGAATTCTTGTCCTTGATTTGTCTGCAGTTTATATGTGACGTGGTAACTAACCTTAGAAGGATTGACATTCCAGTAAATCCATATTAGCATTGATGTGATTGTGAGAAAAAATATATAATATTTCAGTTGGAGAACAATACTGGATGGCTTTAGGGCATTCGAAACTCTTACAGAATGCTCTTTGCCTGCCATTATAAAGGGAGAAATTCAACACAATCCAAAATGTATCAGGTGAATTTCTTTATTTTACACAAATCGTTTTTTTTTGTTGTTATTCTAAACTACAGACGATTCAAACTCCAGCCGTGAAAATGATCTTGAATAAATCCCAAATAACGATTCCTAACCTAAGTGGATACCTCAACTCGTCGTTTAAATATGGACAATAAAAAATTCCACTCATAGAATTTCTGGTTCGTTTCTCATGCTGGTAGACAAATATCTACAGCAAAGAATGTTAAAAACCATAGAATATCATTCTTAAATATGTTCTGATGTATGCTACTTTGTAGTACAGCAGTGCGAATGCATGCATCCATCCAAACAATCTAATAAAAAGTCACTTGTGTCAATATTAAGTAAAATGAAGTCAAGGTTTTACAACTTGATTGGCAATACAAAGAGCTAAACCCGACGAACGGGGCATTGTGCGAAAACATATTTCATTTAACCTTCGATCCAATCATCATCAGTAGAAATACATGAGGAAGACCACTTACATTCCCATAAAACTTTTTTCTAAATTGCTTATAGGCATAATGGGATGCAAAAACTCAGTGCAAAATGTGAATTTGTGAAAAGTTAGATTTGCAAAAAGGGGCTACAATGCATCGGGTAGTGGTGCATATGGGCATATGGTTGTGAGTTTACTGATGGTACACAAATTCCAGGCAAGCAACAATGTAGAAAACATCGCACCCTTCACTCTGCCGCTGCCTTTGCAGCTTACGCAGAAGGAAGTTGTAAACTCTGAAATTGGAAAGGAAGGAGCAACATATACGAGTCCACTGCAAGTAAAATCAAAATAATTTCAACTTTTCAACGACGCCAGCTCCGCTTGAATATCAACTACGGGCTCGTCAATTACCGCCTCGAGTGACCCCACCTCCCAATTTGGCAAACCGGATGGTCGTAAGTAATTTTCGACACAATTTTAAATCGCTTGATCAAAATTCTAAATACTTTATCATGCACACCTTGTCTTCTAATGAGAGCGAGAAGCCATTAATAAGTCGGGACAGGTCAAAACTTTCAGTTAGAGTTCTATATTGCATAAGGTATTGTTCGTGCATGGTGTTAATAATAAAATACATAACTGACAATTTAATTGTATTCAGGCTCTGGATGATTTTGTGCCATGGAGTGACGAGTCTGTGTCCTCAATTACTAAATTTAGTAATGTTGATCTCAAATTACATGTATTTAAATGATGGCACTACAATTATTTATTTATTTTTATATCGGGTGTCATATAGACTTGGAAATTATGAGGTTCACATTTAACAGATTATACGCCCGATGTCCCATGTCCTTTAGGAAATAACTGAGCCATCAAAATTGAGTATGATATAATCACTCCCACCGTCTGGAATTAATGCAGAAAAACTTGGTGAAATAATCATAATAATCCACTATTATAATTTTTAAAATTTTCCCAATCATATTAATATCGTTTCATCTTACAGTTGTAATGAATTGGTATGACACGGCGAAAAACCCAAGACCTTTGACTCCAAAATTTGAGGTGGTAAGGTCATAATGAACTATTGAAATGCCACATAATGATTCAGCAGGATCACCAGAGTCTTTTGTAAATTTGCCGAACTCGGTTTTAATAATCACAGCAAACATTCCAGCCTGCAAAAATATCAAACTTACAACTTTTGCGCAATTCATAAATATAAACTTGCATAAATGAAAGTAAAGGTAAAACATGACTCACAACTCTTGGAACTTCTGCAAGCATACCGGAGCCCACAGCCATTGGGATATAGCTGAGGAATAGATGCAAGCCTGAGCTCATGTCCATCAAATGGTCCATTCCGATAAAAACATGCTTGATGCTAAGAGAGAGGTAGCAGACAATGATGACTGCTGAGAAAAGGACTTGAATCCCAAAAATCTGGTTGAATTTGTCAATGACGGTGCTGATTTCGTTGAAAGTACGGATTTCCTTGTAGAAAATGAGTTTTTTCTCATAAAAACATTTTTCGTAGATTGATTTATTTGTCCTTTGCTTATTTTTACTTAAATGTGGAATGACAATGTGATGTCTCAATGCGTGCTTTTGCTCAATTCTCCAATAGAAAAGCTTCACAAGTTGACGAAAGAACAGGCCCCAAGTGCTGAAGAAGAAGTTGATCATCATCCACCAAGCAACGCTTACAAAGTTCGCGAAAATCACGAAGACTTTGAAGTATGCGGATTCGTTTGTGAAATGATATCCTGTGAAGTCAAGTCTGTATCGTCCTCCGTCACCCTTCAGCTTTATGTTTGGTGCTGAGGAGAAAGCATGAAATGTGTGCATGACTACAGTCATGATCACAAAACAAATGACAAATATCCATGAACCATGGGTAGCGTACTTCATCTAGAGCAAATTGAATAAACAAGAAGATAGCCACAAGGTCACAAGTCAGCTTAAAATAAAACATTGTCCAATCTACATAATTTATGAATGTCTCACCAAATTATTGCGTGCTGGAGAAGCTTCGTTAAGGTGAATCTTGTTGGTAAGCTGAAGAGCACCGTTGAGCACATCGCACATGCATTTTGCTTTCGACCAGAAAATGTAAAAACTGTAAAGGCCAAACACTATAAACGTAACATTGGCTATTTGGGCAATAACTGATATTCCAGCTCTATCTTCCGCTGGTGAGGAGAGAAACTCGTCTGAAGTAAAATTTGGAATTGACATTAGTCCCAGTCGGAAGAGAATCATGAGCTCCCAAACAACGCAACAAGTCTGAGAAATGTTAAAACACAAACAGCAAATCAGTTTAGAGAATACAAAACTAAATATGAGATTCCAGAAAATGACGACGATGATACAACTCACTTTTCTCCAGAAGGAACCTTTCACATGAACGCAACATCTCTCCACTGGATCATACTCGACTGTGTTGTGGAAGGGAAGTGTATATTTGATCACGAAGAGTAAAGGCTTAAGAAGGTCTTCAATGATAACTTTCTCTATTTCCAGTTCGGGGATATTGTACAGTTCCAATGTGACTGATTCTGAATTTTGAGCTGATTTGCCCGTATCCACTTTGGGTTTCCTAGGGTGTTCCCCGACAATCTGGAAAATGGCTAGGTGTGACTTCATTTCCATTCTACATCTTATATATTAATAATGGTATGCTTTCCAAATTTCTAGATGAAAATGTAAAAGTTCCTATCTTCTTGTCACTTGGAGAGCAGAATGGTAATCCGAATTTGATGAAACAGGACAAAAGTGGGAGAGACCTGATCAATCGCTTAGAAAATGATTACATCAAACCGTCAATATGTTCCTGAAGCCCTGTCATTGCGATGATATTTCACCATGCATCACATGCGTGATTGCCGAACTGCTAGAAAAGTTGGATGCGTACATAAAACATGACAATTGTTTGCGAAGCAAATACTAACAACTATTAAAGACATTTGTGCATATATAGTACAAGCATATGTGTATATACACCCACATTGTCATCCACCGAAAAATGCTTTCATCGGATCGTCCAAAAACGTCCTCATTAATTCTTCACGAAACACTGTAATTCTAATATTATATGGTGATTTTCATTCTACGTGTTGAAGCCTCATTAATATTTTCATAATGAAAGTGAAGATTATCGCTGATAAAATTCGGTTGACATGCATAATTAAAAACGCCTTTGACTGGTTGGTACACACGAAGACAGAGTTGGAGTAGGTGAATTGTTATGAATTTACAGAGATCCAAATTCCAACCTGAGAATTCGAAGTAAATATTTTATTGTAGAAACCTCGAGGACAATTGGGAGGATGAGGACTCCATCAGTTTTAGCTAATCCTGATTGACAAGCAGTCAGTCCGATCATCAATCTATACTCGAGTTTATTTTTATTGAGTAGTCGTAGTGTACATAACGGATGAAGTTGATTTGAGTATGTATATGAATTGATTTGATGTTGACCTTTTCGGGTGAAGATCAATTTCTAATAACTGTTGCCAATAAAGAAGAAATGCCAAAACTACTTACCGCTTACCGGTTCCATGTCCTTGACATTTACCGAAGAAAACCTCTCGTAGAAACTTCATAAGCGTGCGAAATTTGCCATTAATTTTTAAATTTTAACGAAAATCAAGTAGTTCGAAAGATTTTTATTTAAAGCACCACAAAATACCATGTAATAACATTCACTTGCTCCAGCAATCATCAAATCCATACCAATTACATCCCTCCAGTATAATTATAACAGAGTAATTAAAAATCAGCAAAATGCATCCGCCAATTTTGATTTATATTCCTTAAATAATTCAATCAGTCCAGCGATGTTATCTTCCGAAGCTGTAATGATTCCATCACCAATTATGAGCATCTCTGTTTCTGAAATTAACTATTTAGAAAATCAAAAATCATTATCCGAATTACGAAAGATAAATGTTTCCATTTAAATTATAAAGTTCGTCACAAATTTATAAAAGCTTACCTGATTAGGATTTTTAATATAAATTTTTTCAACATCCTTGAACGACCTTTGAATCATCACTGACAAGCTGTAGAGTACGATCGCTAAAGCCAACGGGGTGGTAGGAAGTTGCCCAAATATTGATGCTAGGATGTCCAACTCTTTTACGGAAAATAGAATCCCCAATCCAAGTGGAATATCCTCGGGCAAAATCTCTGTAACTAGCTGCGTCACCACTGCCCAAAAATAAAATCAACAACCAAAAATGAAATTGTACAGGACTTTATTTCATTAAATCATGTTTTAAAATGTTTACCTGATGAACTCCTCTCTCCACACAACTCCTCCCCAAGAACGGTTCTCTCCAAGTGCCACAGTTTATCCAAAATCAAGCACAACTCCAGAGACGGATTGGAACGAATATAAAGGGAAGCAGCAGACGTTGAGAAAGAATCGTATTTAAAAAAGAAGTTGCTTGTTTGGAAGAACGGCGATCCCAACTCAGTTTCACACAAATACACCACCGGATACGATTCTTTCAACAGGATAATTCTCTTTGAGTCTTCAACATCTTCTTCCGCATGGGAGAGTAAGTCGTCGAGGTCGAGGTCATCATCTTCCCATCCGGAGGAAGACTCCTCAGGTTTCTCTTCTTTGGTTGCTGACAACAATGTCTTGGCGCCTTTAAACAAAGCGCCACCACCTGTCTTCATCACGTTCGCAACTCCTTTCACTGGATTCAAGTTGACCAATCTGTTTCAACAAATGAAATGAACTCATTTAATTCAAAATAAAGTACTAATTATGTTTTTTTTTAAATTCCTTCAGTTTCTTGAGGAGGCTTACTTTGTTGTTGATCTGATAAACTCGTGGAGTTTCAGAGGATTAAGGGAAATTGGAGTGGATGTTTGACCAACACGATCATCATCGTCCTCCTAAATATTTCCAAAGGAAAATATTGATTACTAAAATGAAGGACAAATAAAAGCACTGGTTCTTTTGTTTTAATTGCTTACGTCAATGAATGATTCCTCCAAGTTAGCAGCATCGTCACAAGGAGACAGCTCCGTTACTCGATTTTGCAAACTTCGCATTTCTATAAGGCACCTGTGAGTACGAAAAATGACCCATATCACTCTTACAAATGAATATTGATTTTTAGATGGGAAGTATTTATGAAGTTGTTAATTACTGAAGCTTACCTTGAATTTAGCACGTTAAAAATTTCATCATTGGGACACATATTGAGGGCATAGTTAATGGAAGCTAATTTTGACTCATAATCCAACACAGGCGGGTCGCTTTGATCTTTCGCTAGCTGCACAAAAATCTTCCACCCTGTTTGATATCCTTTTGCGACAATGTTCTGACAAATTTGGGCGCAAAATTTCATATCATTTTCGATCATAGCTGCAGATCCTGCCATTTCCAAAACTAAGCTTTCAGCTTCATCAAAAGGCATCCCGTCGGGGTGGAGGAAGAGAACTAATTTTAGTAACTGCTGCGTTTTCTTGTAGCCTCCCTTCACAGAGTCCATAGCTGTTTTAACTAGAGTTATTCTATCTTTGGAAAGGCGAACTGCGGAAAAAAAACAAAAAAAAAGTTGTTAAAACTTTTCACCGAAAACTTGTAAGAACAAAATTTATTTAATTTTCGTTGACGTACCTGTTAAAGGCAGAATTTCCAAGCGGAAATCCTTGTTGAGTATCTTCACCGCATCAATTAAATCAAACATTTGGGCAACTAAGGGTTCTTTCAGGTCTTGCATCAAATTAAGGCAAACTTTGGCTAGATCAATATCTGGATCGGAGTAGCTCGACGCGGAGTCGTAATAGTTCTGGGCTGCGTCGAGGACCATCTGCAAACCTTTTGAGTATGGAATTTGATAAAGGTATAGGGCAAAGGAGGTTGAGTACACTGAGCTAACTCGTCGTATCAACTTGCTAAAACTATTCTCATCCGAAGGGGAAGGTTTCTCTGTAGATTTTTCCAGGAAGTCCCTGGCAAGGTTGAGGACGTCGGAAGAACCGCTCTTTAGTAAATCTGCAACGTATATCTGAAAATAAAAAATAGTTAAGTTGAATTTAATTTCGTTTAATGATTAAAAAATATATCTCATTTATCTGAATAAACTTTAACTATACTTTCATACATATATGCTTTTCGATTTTAGAAACACGTACCTAAATTTTCTGAATAAATAAAGATGTAAATGATAATGTAAAATGTATCAACTAAAAAAGTTATCCTATTTCTACTGAAATCATATTTCGCCACCTACTGACCCTCTGGGTCATCACCGAAGTGATGACCAAGTGTTTACCTTTCGAAGCTCCCCTTCAGGGGGCAGGAGGATCGTCCACATTT
>JAQFZW010003986.1:0-11412 GCA_034687055.1 Heteromurus nitidus | reverse complement strand
ATGCTACTTTTGTATTCTCATAGGCTCAACAGTGTTCGAAAAAGGAGTCGAGAGTCAATTATAGAAGGTTGCTAACCTTTTTTTTCTCTCTACGAAATTCTATTCAATTACGTATTTGATTTGGTTTGTTTGAGGAAAACAGGAAAATGATCTCTAGTCAGAGGAAAACAAAATGGATACTTGATGTGAAATCTAAATGGATGTATTCCAACGGTTCCAAGAACGGCAAATTTTATGGAAACAAACTGTTCTATCATTGGCAAATGCGGCCCTATTATAGGAAATTGAAGAAGTCTGCTCCTAGTTTTATTTATATTTACTCTCCTCGATGAGAGAGTATATTTAAACATTGCCGAGAGTTGAGAAATCGGAGAGGTAATGTAATGATTGCGAATTGTGACATTATTGGCCACTCTAACGAGTTCCAGTCAATCAAGGGAAACATGTTTAGATAGCGCGTTGACGTTATTTGGCGAAAATAACCTTTAATATGTTTATGGAACATCGAACCTTTCCAGTTGCGACATTAGCAGACTAGATGAGTAAGGAACAACAAAGTTGTGGAAGAGTTGTGATGTAATGTGGTCTCATTCTCGTCATGGTTTGCTTACTCAATTTCGGTGAAAGTGATGAATTTTGATCAAGGAAAAATAGAGTGAAATTGAGTTGAGAGATGAGGTTGGCCACATGAATTTTAATGTTACTTTATTTGAGTACACAAATGTCTTTTATCTCGCCTACGGTTTCGTAATTAATTGGGAATTTTTTTTAGAAAAGAGGTTTCTGAACTGGAGGATCGGAATGATATTGTTTGTAAATGTGACACGTGTGGAGGTTTATTTGTTTTGTTGTTTGGAAATTCTAGATTCCCTATATTCATTGGGCACAGTCTCTAAGTGGGAACAAGGTGAAGCTCGTAGCTTCCCCTTGGAGCGCTCCAGGCTGGATGAAGACAAGTGGAAGACTCCATGGATTGGGACAGTTGAAAAAGGAGTTTTATCAACAATGGGCAGATTATTTTGTCAGGTAATGGGAATTAAATTCAATGTCAAATGTGTCTCTTTCTTTGTTGTGATGAGCGTTGAGTTCCCCTTTCAATCCGCTCGACTTTTCACCTTTCTCCAGATTTCTGAAGGGATACCAAGAGCAAAACGTGGATATCTGGGGAATCACCACAGGGAACGAGCCATTCAACGGGTTTGTCCCATTTTGGCCATTTAATTGTATGGGATGGAAGGCTTCCGACATGCGAAACTTTCTCGCGAAACATTTAGGCCCAACTTTGGCAGCTGCCAGACTAGATCCTCGTGTAATTACGCTGGACGATAATAAGGGAAGTGTTGCATCATGGGCGAAAGAGGTGAGCAAAAAAGTCAAACTGAAAATGTCATTTTCGGAGACGAGACAAGAGAAACGGAAATCAGGACGGGGACGCATAATTCCCTAGGATTACTTGAGTAATCTTCCTGGAAAAAGTAGATCAAAAGCCACATCCTGCCGCATGGTCCTATACCACCAGAGCAGAGCAAACGTTGTTTATCTATCGTCGGACGGAAGACGGAAATCACAAAGTTGATTTTGCTTTCATTTTCACCAAAGACAAAATCAAATGTGATGTGTTATGTTGCTCGGCGAGAGCAGAGCACAGATTTTTTTGGTAGGAAGAACTGGAAGAAATCTTCAGATTATTGGCGAGTTAAAGCACGAACAGGGAATTTACTTGAATTTGGCAATTCAACAAGACAGATAAAAAAAGTGCACAGTTTTATAATTCTGGCTGGAATGGGCTAAAAAATGTACATACACAAAATTCGATTCTCTCTTTATATTGAGCAAGTCATATTAGCTTTCTTCGGAAGGGGTTTGAAGGAATAAGGGAGAAAGCAAAATTGGAAATGAAATTTTCCAAGGTGTTGCGCTCAAGTTACATAGTTTCATACATTACAGAGAGAGAGAGAGAAAAGTAGAGAAGGAAGAGCCAAGAGCGTCAAGTAATTCTCATAATAACATAATAAAGTTGTGTTGTGTGTGTATAGTTTTTCTGCTTGAAATGTCCATCCAAGGAAAGATTCATTCTATTACTTCATCCTCACAAACTTGAGTATTCCGTCGTCGTAGGTATTTACAGGGGGAAATAAGCATCAAATGTGAAATTGAATTGGGGAAGAAGAAAAAAGTTGAACATAACGAAAGAGGAGAAAAACATCATAGCCATAAACATAATGGAATATGGATTGAGAGAATTATTGGGAATCAAATCGAAGGGAGCAAGAAAAGCTGGAAAGAAGTGGAGAGAGCAACAGCAGGCTCCTCCATAGTCTTTTTTTTGTAAGGGAACAAAAACATGAGCACAAGCTGGCTTGGATGAGTCTGTTGTTTTTTTATTTGAGGCAGCCGGCCAAAGAGAAAGGAGAGAGAGATTAAAACAAGTCTTTTTCGAAAATGATCTCTATTAGTTTCCCAAATGGCAATAGAAAACGACGATGGCGATATGTAATGGGCTCTAACTTTCCTATTATATTCGGAGAGCCGCTCCACTACTCCACCATCCACTATACTTTATTGAGACACAAACACTCGAGAAAGTGGAGGCGTGTGTGTGTGTGTACTTTTTTGTTGTTGGAATGTGAACGAGAACAAGAGCAATATTCGACAAGAGATGATGATACAAACGAAGAATTTATATTATTGAATGGGAATCCGAAAGCATCACATCACGAGATACACACAACCAAGTTTAAATTGCCTTTGCCTCTGCCATGCCACAAGGAAAGGGGAAAAGGAAGGCTCTTGTTTTAACTCTCTCCAAACATTTCTGTAATAAGATCAACAAATAACAATGACACAGGAAACGGGATTTCGATCGGTTTCAGAGAACACAACAGACCAGAAACCAAGTTTTAATACTTGCTCGAAAAACTCTCGGAGACCTATACTATCCCTCCCCAATATTTAGCTATAGTTTCTCCTCCGATTTCTATATTCTATTACGAAGATGGGGACACGAAAAATTTGCATGTGAAATGAGTTGGGGGTGAGGGAAGAGTGTATAGTCCTTCTTTGAGGGTAGCAAGCGGCAAGTATATTTCGGAGAAAACAAGGGAAACACAAAAACAGGGAACGTGTGTGCGACAAGAAGAGACAAAAAACATGTCGATGAAATGAATGCTTTCTCTCCCTCCTCCACTTGTTCTTTCCTCTGTTTGAGTTTGCTTTCTCTTGTTCTTGTTCCCCGCTTCGGGAATTTTTTTTGAGGTATGATGTGCAAACAGAGAAGGCCTTTCTCTCTCTCTCAAAGTTGAACCCTGAAGAGAGAAGCTGAGTTGAAACAAGAGAGAGAGAGAGAGAAGTGGAAGTTGTGTATCTCATCTTGTTCTAATGTGTGTCCTCTTTTCAATTGTAGATATTAAGCCAGAATGACTCTGCCCAGTATGTGCACGGAATGGGCACACACTGGTATCTTGACTTCTTGACCAGCCCCGATGTGCTCTCCAAGTTCCACAAGGACTATCCTGATTATTTCATCGTGCAAACTGAAGCGTGTCTCGGTAAGTTCCTTATTGTAATGCCGTCATGAAATATGGAAGAGCTTCGCCAAAAAAGAAGCTTCCAAAAAGCTATACCTCAAAAACTCGATGGTGAATATGTATGAGCTTCAACGCTCCAGTTCAGAGAGGAGGAAGAGGAGGAGGGTACATACGTGTGTGCATTTATGTAGGCACGAGAATGAGAAGCACTTTTCCTCCCAAAAATATGACTTACGCTCATAATCTCCATTCCCGGTTTCCCCATCTCTTTTCCATTTGCCACCACGCCTTCAGAGACCATCTATCTGAAGGAACATAAATTTTAGCCCTGGCTTTTGGCTTGTAGACACACGACAGAGCAGCCTCTCTTCCGACCAAACATCCACATCCAGAGACCCCACCACACCACCGTCATGTGACGAAAAAGCATAAAAACCTCAATAATTTCTCGCCAGCACAATAGTGTGCTCATCACTGTGCTCACGTTGAACTCCTTTTAAAAAGGCAAATGCGCTGAGGAGAGAGAGAGAGAGATCGTATGTGTAACGGAGGTGATGTGGCGGATATGCCACAACCAGTGGCTTCGAAATGAAATATATTCCTTAAAAAACGTCCGACTGAGCTTTTTTCCTCTTTTTGGTGATCTTGGAATTAGCTTCACTCCCGTCCGGAGTGTGGACTCTATTCCGAATGTATATTTGCGGTGGGGTTTCTGGGACAAGCAGCATTGTAAAATAATAGTCTCGCTATTTTCTTTTGCGACGGAACGTGCTACATGTCTCGGTCGGAATGGGAGTACGTACGATTTAATATACAACGTATTCGCATGTACAATATATCCTTCTTCATAACTTTACATACATTTTGGCTCTCACGCATTGAATCCATAAAAGAAGAAGAAGATTCATTCCAGTGTCAGTGGAGTGCGGAAGAGGACATAGAAAAAGGCTTGGAACGAAAAAAAATACTCACTGGAAACTAGCAGAGGTTTGCTTTTCGCAATGAATGTCTTTGAGTGTATGACCCTGTCATACTTTAGAAAGCTACTAGGCATCCGCTCAAGATTTATGGACTTGTAATGAGAAGACAAGTAAATATAATATATGCCTGATATGGTGAAGTGGTTGTCATTTAATCTGATTTTAGTTGGTAGAATGTTTCAATTCATTAGCTCTACCTCCAAGTCACAAAATAGTTGACTAATTCTACGTCGCTAAATATATTTACAGAATTCACGTCGAACAGATCGTTCAACAGATCGGTCTTCTTGCTCAGTCTTCGAGTGAAAATCAGAGTAAGAGCGAATGGTATTGATGTCAAGTTTGGGAATTCGTCACCGACTTTGAAAATTGGTGTCAGCTCCCACCCCCAACCTGGGTGGGAAAAGTAGGTATACTCGAAAGCAACGTGAAGAGATAATTTGAAACGATGATATTGGGTGTGATGAGACGGTGAGAGTGGGGGAGATGTAGATTGGGATGATGATTATGGTTATGCTTATTGGAGGAAATGAGATTACTCTCTCGAGTTGAGAGTTGAGTGAGCCGAGCCGGCATGAGACAAATACATTCATACTTTTTTCCTCATCATCTCCCCCTTTTCACATCGTCCCCGTCCTCATGTCCACAATGTTTATTCTTCCGCTATTCCATTTTTTTGTGTCTGAAATGAAGATTTTCTTCTCTTTCTTCTCTCACTTTTCTCCATTCTGGCTTGCTTCACTAACTTTTTGCTCTTTCTTGCTGGTGAGTGAGTTGCGATCGCGATGAGACGCCATTTCGGTGGCAAATGTGGGAATATTAAAGGCTGAGATTGCATACATCCCTGTGCTGCTAGTATCTTTTGGAAGACATCGAAGATCTCTTACTTGATGAAAACTGGGGAAAGGAGCGGAAATGAACACTGAACACGTTTGCATATATACGCCCTTTCAGGAGACGCTCACCATTCACCAGAAGATGGCCATTATTGAGTTAAAGGGCATTCACTTATCCGCACTCGAATTGCATTGTATTTTGCCAAAAAAATCTCTCGCATTAGAATTCAATTCGATTCTCAATTCGATCACAATTCACAGACAATGAATGACTGTAATAAGGATGGAATCGATGAGGGCAAAGAGGAGAGAAGGAGAAAAGAGAGAAAGAGTAGTAGTTCTCCAGTTTACACACAAGGAAATGGTATTTGGTAGCACTTTACATTATGGATATGGTGTGGGGATATGCACTTATATAAGAAAGCAATTCAAAGCGACTTTTGGACGAAGTGGTGACTGAGTGAAAGCTTCGAACGTTTCAATATATGTCTTATCAAAGTTCAAAGAGAAAACGGGGAAGATGCTGATGGGTTTCGTGTTGCAATATGCAATTTGTCTATCTTTCTGGTAACTTTCATTGTGTTGATCATGATCACCAATCTCTTCTAAATTTTTACAGTGACACATTACGTATATGTGCATCGATCAGTGCTTATCGGTTCGCTCGGTAGCATAACATTTTCGGGCGAGTAAAGAGAGATAAATCTGAAAATGTGTTTTTGTGGAATAAAGGCTTTCTCGACTTGAGAAAAAGAGTTCTTTGCAGTCGTAATAATAATCGGATCGAGAGGAAACTAGCATTAAATTATATGGAGAAAATGGAGAAGGAATACTCAAAAGGCATTAGTGTACTTTTTCAACATTATGATTGTATGTGGACCACTGAGAAGACGTACAAAAACCAAAGCACATATATTATGGATATATATTTTTCTGAGATTTTGGACAAACACAAACAATCATTTGAGAGAGAAAAAAAAGGCCGTATCTTCTAACAAGCATAATATATACTTTCAACTCTTTCCAATGGAGAAAGTGGACACAATAGGAAAATATGTGTATCATATTGATTTCAGAGAAAGAGAAAGCTGATCAGATGAGAGGGAAGCGAAACCTTTCTCTAGACAACATCCTACTGAGAATTATTATGGGGAAGAAAGTCGGCTTATTTTTGGAATCGCTTCCATTTTTTCTTCTCTCTCTCTCACTCCACAATCAAATGATACTTGAACAAGACATTATCCATAAGTTTATGTGGGGCCGAAATAGATTTATAAAAAAATGTAGCATTTCGTATGGGATGAGAGTAGCATTGAAAGTCCGTTTCTCCTTTCAATTTTCTCTCCGCCAAATGTTGCTCTCGACTTGAATCGGAACATGTTTGCAACTACTGAAGAGAATGATGATGATGATGATGGCATTTCTCTTTTTTTCTGGCCGGTGGCTGTTTCCTTCCTGAAACCACCAGCCAAACAATAGCCGATTCCATATATAAAAAAGTACAACAGCACAAATATTGAATTGACATAATATTAGACATGTCTTGTGTACGTTAATGCGAAAAGATATAGATCCCACATCCCAGACAAAAGAGTATAGGTATATCCTGCATAATTATATGAAAAAAAGGCGAAGGGAAACATGTGTTACGAAAAAAATATTCCGGATATCGAAAGGTTGTTTCTCTTTTCTACGTGAAACGGAAAGGGACCGAGTTTTCTAGTTCAGTAGGATTTTCTCCATTCAATTCTTTGTGATTAGGCGTATTTATTTGGACAACTATTTCGGGATTAGAGTAGGAAAAAGGCTTTCACCCCTTTTGGGAATAACAACTTTCCTCAGATCATATCCTCGTCGACTGGGACGAAGAGTTCAAGGATGGTCACAGTCTGACTGAAGCCGAGGAAGGTGAAACACGAGATCTGAGCAAAGTTGGAATATAATATGTGCTTCGTACTTTTCAGCAGAAATATCTGTTTAACTAGGCTAAATAATTTATACGATGTATCGTCTTTTCACTGCTAGTTGCATGGCTAGACTTTTGCATGTTGTATGAGATTGCGAATTCCTTGATGTCGGACAGAAGAAGGACATCAGCATCCCTTTTTTATCAGACTGCTTTCATCTTAAAGTTCTTGTGTAAGAAGATGATTGGTGAGGAGAAGTGGAACATTTGTTCATGTCATGAAGATGACAGAGGAGCCTAAAGAGGCCGTACCCGAAATCACGAAATAGTATGCTGGTCTTCACAAAATTTCTCCTCTTTCATTCCAAAACCCAATCAGTTTTTTTGCACAAGGATTTTTGCAATCGCATAAGGCACGCTTGGCCTCAACCTTGAGATGTCATACACAATTGCACAAAAGATGTTGCGTCAGCATCAGCAACCTTGGATTCCCTGGAGAAACACAGTTCACATTCCTCTCGAACAAAATCCGGTGTATTTCATATGAACATTTAGGGAAATCGAGTGTCTTTCGAGGATATTTTTGCTTTTTCTTCAATATTTGACTGTTACGAAATGTGTACAAAACTTGATTGATTTTTTCAAGGATTTACACCGTGGGAGATGGAGAAAGTATCGTTGGGCAATTGGGAGCGTGGGGAAACCTACTTGGAAGCTATAATTCAGGTACTAATCCTTATTTTTTATTATTTCCTTATTTTTCTAGTTTTCAGGTCCGAAAGCAGAAATTACAAAATAAACTTTAATCCGTCCCTTCGCCACGATCATTCCATCATGACATCGTTTTCAGCCAGATACAAGCGTCCTCCACTTCCCCAAACCAATTCATTTTTTATGTGGAATAAATACACCTCTAGAAATCTTAACTCAGCACGTTTTCTCCTCACAAAAAAGTTTAACAATGATGATGATGACCTCCTCCCCTGTCATCAATTTAACGCATTGCCAACTTTTTTTCTTATAGAGGAAAAAAAATCATGTCACCTTTTACCCCTTTTCTCTTCTGTGAAGAAAAGAAGTTCGTTTTTGAGAAATCGAGGGGAAGTCTTTTTTGCGAGACTACACCAGGCATATGTTTTTGTCAGAAAAAGATATGGGATCCGAGAGTATAAACGCTTCGAAACACGAGAGGAAAAAGTTGTGTGCGAAAAAGTTTTCCACTGACTTTTGACAGTTTTCATATTATTTCTTTTGTATTATTACCATCGTTTTCGACTCAAATCATTTAGGGGACAGGGTGGAGTAGTGGAGGTAGGGTCACCTAGATTATCTTGCTCATTGTCTATAAAATTACTTCAACTCCTATCCTTATCCTCATTACATTTTTTCCATCCTTTCTCCAGAGCTTCTCCAAGTTAACCATTCTCTCTCGCTCTCTCTCTCGTTTTCTTTAGGTGAGATGGATAAGGTTTAGATTTTCAGATGGAAACACACGATTTCATCCTCCACTATTTTTGAGGAGGAACATATCCTATATTTCCTCAAGATACATAAGAATACATACGGAGACATTATGGAAGTTGAAGTAAAACGCGTGCTCAACCCTTGAGTCACGTTCTAAATGGGACAAACTTTGGACATTTCTCATGAACCATATCGAAACGTAATGTGCAGTAGTTTTTTGGGGGGAAAGAGTGGGAGGAGGAGGATATGAGAGAGAGAGAGAAGAAAGCTGGGAGGAGGGAGAAAGAGAAAAGCATCATGTTGAACAGGATGAGAGAGAGATATACATGGCTAACTTGTTACAACTCTCAAGTGGCCGAAGCAAATAAGACTCCAAGTATTTTTTCTTGTCTTTTCTCCCCCGTATTACTAGTTACCTTTTAGGAGAAGAAGAAATACACAAAAAGATCCTGAAGAGTGTAATGTACGTTTTTCGGGTAGGGCATATATGACATTGCCTCTCTCATGGATTGGAGAAAGGAGAAGGAGAGAGATGTGTGTGTGTGTGCAAAAAGAAAGTTTTTCCTGGTCTCCTATAAAATACCCATTTAGATATCTCGATTAGAAAACTGTATTATAAATTTTCCTGATTATTTCCCAAGATTAGTGGAGAGTTTGAGTGCAAATTTTGGGATTTCTCGGGAGAGAAGGGGAAAAAGTTATTTTCCCATTACAAATATATTTTTCGCACTAAAAAAGGAGGCTGAGTAGAGTTTGGCGTCAACCATGTGTGATGTGGAACTAGCAGACCGAGAATGATATGGACCGAGTCACACAAACCATGTTAGGCGTAGGTAGAGAGCTTCGTGAGCAAATGGTGTGACAATTTGGAAAAACACTTTTTGAAACAATTGCGATACGCAAGGCAGCTGAGCACGTTCCAAGATAATATGGGAAAGGCTGCGCAATTATATCGGTCCAGAGGTCTGCAATTGAAGGAAAGAAAGATGGATACACAAAAGCACTGTACTTTGTTTTAGATTTTAATAAAAATGTCCAAAAAGCTTAATCGATTTTCGCAAGAAATGTATAAACTCGTTTATTATGACGAATTGTTGATGATTAGAGCTGTTTCCTGAAGTGAGACAGATTAAATTTCCGAAACATCATCATCAACCATTTCCCTAAGTTCCATGCGATAATGCTTTTATTTTATGTGAATGGATATGCATGTATTTTAATAGATTGAGTTTTAAATTCGTTACGTACGCCTACGTTGATGATGGTTATTTCCATCTTTTCAGCGTGGGCTCCATTAAGCGTGCATGCCTACCGGGCAAAAAAATCAGGCCGAATAAGACAAATGATGTTTAAGAAAAGGGAAATGCCTAATGTGACAAGATTGACAAGAGAAAAATTGTGTTTCACGTGACAAATGATTTGAAAGAGAGATGGTGTGAAAGCTCTTTTCTTTGTGTTGTAATTCTATTTGTTAATTTTTCATTTTCTTTTTTCTCACTGAAACAAAAATAAATCACAGGACTCGAGAAATTTCGTGGGAGCATGGATCGACTGGAATTTGGCTCTGGACACTAAAGGCGGGCCAAACTGGGCAAAGCTTTCGGCTGACGCTGCAATTTTAGTGAATCCGGAGGAAGATGAGTTCTTCAAGCAACCGATTTACTACGGAATTGGTCACGTGTCCAAGTTTGTGCCCCCGGACTCAGTCCGAATTGAAATGACTCTGAACAGCTACTCCCCAAAAAGCTTGCACGCTGTTGCATTCCTCCGCCCTGATAATGGCACTGTGATAGTCTTCCTCAACAAGTATAAAAGAAATTCAACACTATTTTTCATTAGAAAAAAAATATTTGCCGAGACAAGTGTGACAAGGTCACCTTTTAAAGGACAAAGTGATTAGAGGAGTTTTGTGAAGCAATTTCCTCTCGTTAAAATAATGCATTACATTTCATTTCCTTCCTTAAATTCTCCTTCACAGGCTCAAGTACGATGTGAAAGTAGCGATCAAGGACGCCGACAGAGGATACTTGTGCATCGACATCCCACAACAGTCGATGCAAACCCTAGTCTACTGGTAATGATGATATGAGAGAAGTTCATCATCATCACAACTGCTTCCTCTCTCTCTCTCTCTCCACCTCTCTTTTTATTAATGTCTATGCTCTACTCGTCTCTCTTTGAATCCCTCTGGAAGGAGAGGAAAAGACTCTGGACGAAAGATGATTCATTCATAATTCATGGGTAAAATGGTTAAAACTCTCCTGTGAGGTAGCAACTAGTACAATTCCTCCGTGTCATTAGACAAAATGTTTTGCAAGGCTCGTTTCGTTTCATAGTTTCATCCAAGTCACGTCACACACAGAATATTTCATCATTTTCATTCCTCCCTGACTTGCTCCTCGTCCTCTCTCTCTCTTTCTCTGATGTTTATAAACACTGTACAAAAATATATTCTTGCTTTTCCACCTCTCTTCCTAAAGAGATCATTTATTTATTTCCTTTTTCATTTTGCCTTGGCGGTTGTGTATGTTTTCTCTCTCTCTCTCACTCCCTCTCCCCCTAGTTTTTGAGAAACTAATGTCGTACCTTCACCACCACCAATTTATTCTCCTCCACCCTTCATCAAAATACGTTGGAGTGGAAGAATGTTAATGTTTGGAGGAGGAAAACCGCAGGAGCCGATGAGGTGCATGTGTACA
>JAQFZW010003985.1:0-11418 GCA_034687055.1 Heteromurus nitidus | reverse complement strand
AAAATAACTAGACGCTAAATTGTTTCTCTCTCTTCTTCAGGTGGAAACAAAAGCTGAGGTGGAAAATATCCGCAACAACGCGTGTGAGGCATATATTGCGCATTGCATAAAAATATACGGAATCTATTACTCTGGGGAAATTCCCTTAATAATAGTCCTAAAATGTTGAATGAAACTAATTTTCATATGAAACGTATTCCTTATTCCCTTCCAAGATCCATCTAGCAAAATTTTGCATCGCTAACGCCTTGGAATACGGAGGAGAAGTCAATGCTGGAATTTCTCTTTAAAACGTGTTAAAACTCATACCTCGGGGAAGAGCAAATCGAAAACTATGTACAAAAATGTGTCAAAAGCTAAAAAAAATTCTAGAAACTAAATTTACAAAATATATGTAAAGGTGAATTGCCACCTCCAGACACGAAGATAGGTTCATGCATTCTCAATATTTAAATCATAGGACCTAGCCAGTGATATTTCATACTTCCCTTTGGCACCCTGAACATGAACCAATTTCTTAAACGCTTTTTTCTCAATCAAATTTACAATTCGTGATAGTTTGTAAACATTTTAACATGCACATTCACAACTTCGTCTGTGTACTACAGTAGCATCTATCGCCTCAGTTTACAAGAAAATATCTTCCATCCATAATAATTTGAATAATAGATAATTGAGCCAAACCCCTCAAAAAATGTACGTGAGGCACATCACATACGTATTATCGGCATATACACAGGAACAGAAATTGAACTAAATTACTTAACTGACTATATATTTTTTAATATTTAGCTTTTAGTGCTCTCCTCCTTCATCTCCTCGTGATAATATATGATGATTTCAGGTGCTAAAGCCACGGCTTGATGATAACACAGCTGCCAAAAAAGCTGACCCAAACCCTTTGCAATTAATCAATTATTCGAATCGACCCAAAGGGGCTTGGGGACAGCTTTCCGATCATCTCAAGCAGCTATGCCAACATCTTGCCTAGCTCGTAACACCCATGTATCCCAACCCAATAGGGTCTTCGATTCAGCACACGATCCTATATCTTCTATCGTAACATCCTCCCAGTTGAGAGCGAAGGGATGTCGATGTCGACGGCAAAATGGAAACTAGCCACTAGTTCCTGCTGCTCTTGATATGGAATATGGGTTTGACCAATGCTTCAACAGGAAGTTGTAGAAGATCCTTTGAATTTATCTTCACTGTATCGATCCAATTCCATATCTGAACACGGCATAACTATTATAGAATCGGTAGTGGTTATGCGTTTTTTACGTCACGATATAACGGCCGTTTGATAACACACTTTATTAATAATTAATAAAATGAGAATTTTTATGACAAAAATGTGGCGACTCAAGTTTTTATAACACTTCCACACATTCTTATGCTGAAGTCCCGTCAAAACTGAAAAAAATATAATAAAAACTCCAAAATGCATGATCATGAAATCATGCGCTCTCTTCTAAACCCTTCCTATCCCAACCGAACCCGTGCTTGAATAAGGCTATTACTCATGGGCTATTCTTATTAACACGTCGTCCATTTACATTGGTTAAAGAATTGTATGTTGAACAGAAACAGAAGTCTTTGTTAAATTCAAATGAAAATATGTCTTCGTAACACACATCTTCTTCATATCTCATATATCGCATTACTGTATGCTTGTGTACACAGGTAAAAGCGTACCCATCAGCATCATTCCCCAGAAATCCTTGCATTGAGATTCAGGAGAGATTGTTTGGTCTAGAGACAAAAAATATAGTATGTCCAAAAAATCCTTTTCTCAAGTGGAAGATCAAATAGAGAGTGAAGATGAGAAAAGCTTTCGTTTGTTTACTAAAAAGAATTTCAAAGGTCATCACTCAAAACTATACATGCATTTACAAGCTCTCATTTAACTCTTCACACATCTTCACACGTATTCACATGAACATCGTCTTATGAATATTTTGTGAGGAGATGTTTGCTCGGCTATCGTACCGGATAGTCACTAGTCAGTGACAGTAATTTTTTTACGTGGGAGTTATAAGTACTAATCTAATGCAGAGTACAAATGTATTATAGTATTTTTTCATGTATTCATCTTTCACTTACTTGAATCTTCCATGTATTTTCGTTGACCCCGACGTTTTAATATCCTCAGCGCTATTATACCATCCAAATAGTTATAGATTGGGGTGCGTCGAATTTATGAGTTTTGAATCATCCTCTGTCCTTCTGCGATGAGTAGTTTATAGCGCTTATACCTCCTGGAGAACGCTTATTCACGCATGACAAATAAAAAATAAGAAAGGTACAACCTTTTAACATTCCTCTGCCTCGATTGTTCTTAAGCAAAAAATCACATTAAAGTTGGTCATAGTTAAGCTTATATTTCACACCGTCGTCGCTATATAAAAAACCACTGCTGCTGCGTATGAGCATCCACAGTAAAAATCTATGCCGAGAATATCTGTCAATGATTACCCACATGTAATAGTGTGTTAACACATATTAGCCCTTGTTTAAGAACGATCGCAAATAAAGGTTTAACGGTCATGGGTACATCTTGTGAGCGTCATTTCATCATTCATGCTTAAAATTATCATTGTAGAGTAGAACTGTTAAATGTGATGTGTGTGTGGCAATGGCAGTCAAACTTTGGTACAGGTGCACCAACCTTGATTATAGCACACCTTACTCGATCTTTGTTGTATCTTGTATCCCTACAAAATTCCCTTGTGCTCCAAAAGGTGTGGTGTGTGGTATAGGTAGATCCTCTTCAAGTTCGGTTTAGATGAGGGGAAGGGAAAGTGAATCCTCTCGGCAAACACGGACTCTTCAACAACATCTCATCTTTCCAGCTTCCATCCTCACCACTCACCCTCACCGCCGCCACATGTGCCAATGAAATGATTTGTTCAGTTGTTACTAATTTCATTTTTATTATGTTTGCGGGGTTACCTGGCGGTATCATATATCTAATACGTATATAGTGGCTACAGAATAGTAATCTGCTTGTCTCAACATCAATCTTTTATCCGTGAACTGTAGAGAAGCTGCGAATATTTTTACGGTTTACAGAATTATGGCTTTTTTATGGATGTTTTATTATCATGTGCGTATTAATACTTATATGTTTATATATGCTCACTTTTAAGTTTCTTACTCGGATACCAGCAGAAGCACTCCGGTGGAGTACAATATATTAATCAAGACCGTAATGCTGCATTCGTTGTGGTAGCCACAATGAAATTGCATTGCCAACGACGTGAGTGATACATTCGATCTGTTGGAAAGACTGATCGTGAGTAAAAATCACGGAAAAGCTTGCGTTGACAAGCATTCGTGCATCATGGTCCAAACTTTGCCATGAAGAGTGCATTTCCAGCAAAATCCTCCAAACTTACTCCTCCAAATCTCTTGTTGGATCAAATTAATATAGTTATCTATTTGCGCTACTAGGGTTTGTTTAAAGCCTCAATTCATGATATGCTGAATTTAATGTTTGGTAGATCATGTACAACGCATTATACGCACAAGGATTAGTAGCTGCGTATGTACGTATGTATGTGGTGACAGATAACTTAAATGCTATTCGAAGTACCAGTACCATAACTTTACTTTAAGAGGTTTACTAGGAAAACCTGGGCTTATTAGAGTACGG
This sequence comes from Heteromurus nitidus, assembly GCA_034687055.1. NCBI lineage: Eukaryota > Metazoa > Arthropoda > Collembola > Entomobryomorpha > Entomobryidae > Heteromurus > Heteromurus nitidus. The sequence continues at coordinate 7,763 of JAQFZW010003985.1, read as the reverse complement.
TGTACACATTTGTGAAGACTGTTTCTATACTTGATAAAGGATGCATGAAAATTAAATGTCAATGAGAGACAAATCTCAGCTCGACTATGACCATGTTTCCTCTAGCTCCGCTCCTTGAAAAACAAATATTTACCCACGTCACCTTCAAAGGTCCAGCTCACGAAACTACTAGCAGCGATGAATGCAAGGACAAAATATCCTACCTCCTCTTCCATTACGCAATCTTATGATTTTGATTCAAAGCGAAGACGTATTGTGAAGTATGCAGCACAAACATATTGTTTCCGTCCCAAGATGTTTTTACTCCAATTGAAAATTTTATACATACGAGGTGCATTATATAATGTGGGTGTACGTGTAGTTGAAAGCTAATTCCAAGTAGATGAGATGACATTCCAACATCGCAAAAATGAAGAGTTGAAGAGCATTACATTTTGAATAAAAGACTAGTTTAATACGATATATTGGCCATAAGTCGACTTCGAATACGGTTAATGTACAATAGACACCGTAAAATGAAAGTATTTGTACTTACTGCGTCGGATCATATAAAATAATAATTTCTGCAATTCTGCAAGTATCTTACACGAAATTAAACATTATGTTCACGGGAATGGAATGAATTTTCGTCAGTTCGAAGGAAGAGTTGTCACGCACAGAAGCTAAAAACGCAAAGAGCAAATTTTTCAAGCGATGTGCAAACAATAGCGGACATCAATCAAAATATTTTATATTTAAAATGCATATGCTAAATTATGTTTTGACCTATATAATTTCGTGATAATCTTCGCAATTAATAATAGCATTCATGTTAACGCAAGAACGCTGAGAAATACACAAAAGATTAATACTCTGGCGAACAAGATAAGCTCGTGTGCCGGAGCAATCTTTTGCTTCTAAATCGTTCAATTGAACTTTTCAAATCAATTTTTGTATTAAAGAATTCGTCTAGTGCAGATTCTGTAAGCACCGATGCAACAAACTGTTCAAATGTAATCCGGAATTCACCAGGAACGTCCTGCAACCAGAAAAATCACATTTTTATGTTGTGATTCATGTAACAGTTTTAAATTTTTGAAAAGGATGATTTACAAAAATGTTTTGCATTACCTCAACTTCTGTGGAATCAAATGTATCTCCAGCCTTTCCTGCTTTCTGATTTTTTACTAAAGGTAAAGTCAAACTTTGTTTACGAGAATTCATCGATCCTGGCATCTCGGAAGCGCAATCTACAGCATCATCAACTTGTCCAGATTCGGACCTTTTTCCTTCGTCCTTTTTCGAGGTAGAGGTTATAGCACCAGTCAAATTTTTGCCTGCGTCCCCAAGTGAAGTCAAAAGTGTACCAACTTTGACAACAGCGTGGTACAATTCTTGCTCGTTTTTGTGCTGCATGAAAATATCGTAGAATGTTTTCCACATAGCAATAAAGTGGGTCTGGTTCATTTCTGGAAGTGGGACATTGGCTTCTGCCACCGCAGCATTCCTCAAAGTCGACAACTCTTCTAAACATGTCAATTATAAAATGAAGTCACCATCGATGGCTAAATAGTTCAAATTGTTGATGCATATGTAGATACCGTTACCTGGTTGTCGACTTCCGCCGCAATGCGTCCCGGAAGATGCAGATGTAGGGGACATTGATTTAATTGACAAAGAATCTGTTTCAGTTGTTAAAGTCTCCACGCTAGAAAAGAATTCCGATGCTTCTGCTGCCATTTCTGCTGTATGGTCCTCAATATCTGCATATTGGACAAAATGCCAATCTATTTTGTTAAACGATCCCTCATGACTGCTGTTCTATATAGGTCTTACGTGTAGGTGTTTCCACCGTGGTATCCAACAATGGGGGCAAGTGTAAAATAAAGAAAAACATCAACTTCTTCGTAATATCAGCTTTTCCTGTCAGGTACAATACTTGGACGACTTCAGAGAAAGTCAGACAACCATCACAGTCTGCATCAAACAACTGCAAATGGAATTAGTAGAAACGTTGAGCCTGGATATATGAGGATTCTTCAATTTTTTTGAAAGATAAACATACCTTAAAAATACGGTAAACAAGTGGAGTGATGTTTGGGTTGGCATTCCTTCCCCAAGGAGTAAACGCTATGAAGGCATTGCGAAATTGTTCAGCATTGATAAGCTGTGCACCAGAATGTTCATCACAGCTATTTGTCGCAGATGCTGTACCGCAAGCCACTTGCCAAAGATGATCTCCTCTGAGAAGTAGGAATAATTCTTGCAATTCCTCTTTGTCGAAGTTGACATACTTTGGAATGTTTCTCATTGCTGTACGCATTGATTGCTCCTCCAAATTTTGCACGACCTTTAGTCTGTACTTCAACCGTAAACTTTCAATATCCTTCCGAGTTATCAGGGTAGAAAATCTGCGATACGATTCGTATATCAACGTAGATATCGCTACACTCCTATTGTGGCTTTTCTCCATTCTTGACTTTGGTCCAACGGGTGTTCCTACTGGAACAGTCATCGTAATTGGTGGACTAGGGGTCCTACTCAAATCTTCGCCGATGTCAATGGGTTCTTCCTTAATCAGATAAATTCCAGACAGGTACTCGTTCAAAAGTTGCATTGCCTCCCCTTCGTCCCTGCACTTCAACAAGGCTTCTTCTTTCATTTCTAGCATTGTTAAAGCAATCTGAAAAGCTGCCTTAACTCCTTCGTAGAAGAAGCAATCCATGATGTAGACAGCACAGTCGTAAGACATCACACTACAAAATACATACAAGTCCATTGTATTAAATTGAAAGTAGATTGGATCTGTAATATATAAATTCCGAACTTATTATCAATGCACCTCAAGAAAAGTGTCAGAAACCAGCTCAGGCAAATCATTCCAGTTAGCCCAAGTTTCTGTAAATGCGTGTACAATTTAGGTACATGCTTTTCCAGGAGATCATCCATGACATGCTGATCTACTTGTGCTCCCACAACTCTTCTGTTATAATAGTCAGGCAGGAGTCGCTCACAGATTGCAACAAGCAACCAAAATGCCTCCTCTTCGCTGCAGTATAATAACAAAACTGAAGCAATCATGTTCATCGCCTGACAGTATCCAATCACAGGGTTTCGAAACGCATAAGCTGAGAGCACGCGACGCAAAGCATTGATTCCAATGGGTTCATGAAATGCAGGGTGTTCCGGTAATGACCGATGTAAATCCCGTTCGATCTCATCATTAGCTTGACCCTTCTTCGCAAGGGCCTGATCTACCAATTTTGTATATAGTCCAGGATGGGTCGCAAGATCATTGACAGCGCCGGAATAAATCAACCAAACTTCTGCTCGAAACTTGTCTGGAATGCCTTTCGTGATTAGTTCGGCCGTCTCCGCAGTCCGATACATCGAAACGCCCCTGCCGTATTCTTCGAAATGTTTAGTCCATTTCATGTATCTGTGTGTCTCTATTTCTAAAACATCTCCATGTACTGGCATAGGGAATACTTCGATCAAAGGTTGATGCAATATCTGGTCGACTATCAGAAAAGAAAGAAACTTGAATTAATCAAGTTCTATTCGGTCACAATTGTAGCAAAATCATCCATAAATGTAGTTAAAATTACATTGGGAATTTCTCGAATGTTTTTCTTCCTCTGCCGACGATTCTAAAAGAATAAAACTGTTCGAAGAACTACTCAAACTGGAAGAGTCGCCTCCCCTGCAAGAAATATTTCAAACGTAAGTTCCATATGTTGAATCTTTCGAGAAGCACAGGTATAGAGAAATGTATTATACACATCAATGTCTAGCTTACGATCTATTGTGATGTGTTTTTGACAACAACTCAGATAACTTCTGCAATAGGAAATCTCTATCATCCACTTGGGTTATAATGAAGGATGTCTTATGCTTCGTGGTGAATAATATAGCATTTTCTCCTGCTACTTGGCTGGTAGCATTCTCAATTACGTGAACATCCCTCAGAGGAATGATCACCATTACAGCATCTTCAATCTAAATTTACAATCAATGAAAATTAGAACCTCATTCCTTCAGGTTTTCTTTCAAGCTCATTGTAAAAGAAACTCTGTAAATATTGTTACCTTGCTCTTAAAGCAAACATAATTGGTTGACAAGTAAAGAGTCCCTTTCTCTTGTCGCTTGTTGAAAGGAGTCCAAATTGCCGAATTAATTGTTCCATCCAATTTTTCCTCAGGAGTAAGTCGAAAGATGGTCCTAAATGCTTCCGAATGAGCTCTGCAATCTAAATCTCTCTTTAGGTACGATTTATTTTTTGGCACATTTTTTGATAGTTTTGAGAATAAATTTGAATCCTCGTGAAATCCTTCTTGATCAATGAGTCTAGAAACAAAATCCAAGCATATAGGCCCACGTAAATATTTGTATACAAATTTAAACTGCGTGAGCGAGACAACAACAGAAATATCTCAAAATGAACTTACTGTCGCATTGCCATATTTGCGAGCTGCGACATCAGCTTGAAAACTTCGGACTTACTCGTTATGAACCACGAAAAATAATACTGCAAATGTAGTAAGAAATTGTGTAATAGCAAAATAAGAAATTTTTTATATAAAATACATCACACTAAAATTCACTAAACTTACTTCTGTGTGCCGTGTGGACACATGAATTGATTCAGGTGCAACAAAGGTATTAGTTTTCTCTAAGGCAGTTACATCCGTCCAACGAAGAATTATTTTCGTCTCCCCTCCAAAAATGTACGAGTAAAAGCACATGTGGTTCAGACTTAAGTACAGCCATCCTTGACGAGGGAACGGTTTTATCAAATAACTAACCCAAATACAAGCACCGTCCTCATGTAAGTTATGATTGATACATTTTGATATTAGTAAGATCCAATTTGCAAATTTGTCATAAATTTAAATACCAGCATGGGTAATAATTAATTAGCTTCTCTTCCGGTGGCATCTCAAAAAGCCTGTGAAATTTATCAGTAGACGCTTGAAAAACTTGAGTTTCCGGATCTGAAATAACATTTTAAAAGTAAGTTTTGACAAGTATTGAATTGCACAGTCAAGGGTTATTATTATACTTTACTTACCCTCCATTACAGGAGTGCTTGGCTGCGAGTGAGCCACCAATGATTCAATTTTGCATCTTACAAATTCGGTGATCTGATCTTCATGGTCAAAATTGAACAGTGTACTTAAAAGATTCTTATTAAGCCATTCCCAATCCTCCAAAATTTCCTTCGAGGTCATAGCATAAGCAATCACTGGAAAAAATACACCATCCATTTTATAAGCGTTCCAACGAAACCTAAATTGTCATTGTCTACAAATTTGCTGCTGAGACACTGCCATATATTCTCTACACTTACGATAATAGACTTCTGAATTGGGAGTCTGGTGGAGTATCCGATAAGGAGGAGGTTTCGTGTCCAAAACACTATCGATAGTTCCGACAAGGAGTGAAGCAAGTCCTTTTTTCCCATGACCATGACCCCTTCTCTTCTGCAGGGCAAAGTACATATTCGTTTGCTCGGTGATCCTGCACACATAAGTATGAGCCAGTGCCATGTCATGAAAATTTGCTGAATGTGATGAAACAATAAATAAAATGCATTATCAAATAACATCACAAATTTCCTTACCAAAAGGCACCCGCAATTAGAACTTCATCCGGTTTAACCCACATTTTTGCAATGAAAATTGTGTTATACTAGTTGGACAATGGTGAATGGAACAATCAAATGTTCTTTCAAAGGAGTTTCGCTACGTCCTCATTTTCGTGTGATGTGCGATAAGTTTACAGCATATCATCAAGTCACAATTAGCCGATACAAGATATTATTTTAGTTCAAATTCTCCACTCCAGTTACAATTACACTCCTGCAAAATATCTCAAACAGGGCCCGGGATGCAACGCCCACACACAAAAAGTACCAAATATTTGTGAAGATGTGTTGAGGATATTGAAAACTACAAACTGCTCAGCTATGACCATGAGTCATGCACAACTCCTGCCACAAACTGATTATCCATTTAATTAGATAACTATTCGAGAATGCATCCAATCCACACAAGAAACACTCTCTTTATCAACAGTTTCTATTTGTTCACGAACACAAAAAATGCATTCTCTTTCTCTCTCTCTCTCTTATCAGCTGACCCCCTTGACAGCTCCTCCTGCTCTTATCACCCTTTCTTTTAAATGTCAAAAATAAGATTATTTACACTGGACACAGCAGATGACAGTTAAGTAACCGTTTAAAGAACTTTTAAAATACAATCTGTGCTCGTACACAATGCAGAGAGGACAAAAACACATGATTCCCATAAGCCCCTAGTCTCAAGCATAAAAAATGTCTAAACATAAATTTTGTGCCTTTTTGGGTATGTATTCTAGGCATACATACTCTCTGCATGTATATCTCTCTCTCTCTTTTGTTCGCTTTTCTGTATATAAAATGCAGATATTTTTATGCATAACCTTATGTGTATGTGCATAAGCATATATATCAGTATCCTCGCAATCGGACAAATGCTTGCCTGGAAAACTCAGACACATAAAAACTCGTTTTACTTTACTTCATATTGGACAATGCAACGTTAAATGTGCATGTGCAAGAGGATTTCTTATGCTTATAAATGCTTGCTAAATTCGTATTTAAACTCAGAAAAACATCTCATGCAAAAGTGCTATGCATTGTTGTCGTAATTGTAAGCAACAATAAAACTCTCCTATGAAGTTTATCTATATTGTGCTGGTGGTGGTATATTATGCAGGTAGTATGGACTCAACTCAACTCATATGTACATTTATGTTCGTATAAACATAAACACCAATTTTCTCATTGTTTTGTTTAATGTATACTTGTATGTATATATACTAAACACACTTTTTACACATATCACATCGAATCATAAAACCGAGCCTTGTTCGTCAGAGTGCATTGCTCACTTCACGTTCACTTGTCCTCCTCTCCTCGTTAAAATAGCTTATAGCAACGTTTTTTTACCTGTGTAAAATATAATGCAAAAGTGTTATGCTTTTTATGGGAGGAGGATGTAGATGTATAGAACCGTAGATCTTACTTTACTTGGTATTCTTTCTTACAGAAAAAAATTACCTCGCATGATGACAGCTGAATATAGTCATTTGTGGCAGGCCAGGCAGAACTCAGACTCATGCAGAGCAGAGTTTGTTTGCACAGAGTTTATCAGTAAACGTCATGGATTAAGCTTGGCTCTGTGTGACTGTGACTTTGTATGACACACACACAGCTCAAATGTGTACTCATTCATAAAACATCTCAGAATTTGGTCTGTGGTATTATTATTAGGATGAATGATGAGAGAGAGATTTGATGGAAATGGGAAATGGAATGTGAAGCACGGAAAGCCCGTATCAAATTACGTTATGACTAAAACCGTTACATGGGCAGAGGAGGAAAGTGAGTAATTTGAAGAGAACACAAACTTTGTGAAGAGCGGTGATCCGCTGATGTGAATGTTTGCATAAAGTATAAGTTTACGGACTGGGATGACACAAAATTGTGGAAATATGAATATTATATGTATGTATGCAGAAGGTGTGTTGGTTTTCTAATTAGTTAAATTGTTTATAGAAAATGTCAATATCAAATGGATGGCAATATATATGACTGCTCAACTGAAAATCATTTTGGAACCTATTCATCATTCATTCATTCATCTTCTTGAAAGGAAGGCGTGCTTTTTTTCGCTGCGGCGTTTCCCCCAAATTTACTGTGTAAAAGTGCTCGTTTTTATCCGCAAATTATATTAATTTGA
>JAQFZW010003984.1:0-11418 GCA_034687055.1 Heteromurus nitidus | reverse complement strand
GTGGTCGTGGGCTCTTCCGTGGTCGTGGGCGCTTCCGTGGTCGTTGGAGCTTCCGTTGTGGTCGTGGGCTCTTCCGTGGTCGTTGGAGCTTCCGTAGTGGTCGTGGGCTCTTCCGTTGTGGTCGTGGGCTCTTCCGTGGTCGTGGGCTCTTCCGTGGTCGTGGGCGCTTCCGTGGTCGTTGGAGCTTCCGTTGTGGTCGTGGGCTCTTCCGTTGTAGTTGGGGGGTCTGATGTAGCACACACTTCGCAGCATGCGATTTCAGGGTAATCACACTTGTCTGTGCTAGGATCGTAGTGCAGTCCTTCAGGACAATCCATCTCGTATTCAAGCTCTTCTGCTACACAGGAAACAAATTTGGAACATGTCTCTGGATGTGGGTAATTGCCGTCTGGTCGGCCGGAGCAGTCGAATATTGGCGGATCTCTCGTCGTTGGCCAGTCCGTTGTGGTCGTTGGCTCTTCCGTGGTAGACGGCGAGTCAATATGGCATCCTACCTGGTCGGGCCAGTTGCACCAGTCATTTGATGGATCATAGTTGAGTCCGGCCGCACAGTCTCGTTCATATGCGTAAATTCTAGCGACACAGGTTATGAATTTCGTACAATCGTATGGATGCAAGTAGTTGCCGTCCCGTTTACCCGCACAGTCGTAGAAATCTATTGGACCTATAAAAAGGGAAAAGTTAACGTTTTTAATGAAAGTTTTAAAATACAAAACCAAACTTGACGTATTATTGTCTTACCTCTATCAGCGAGGACCGAGGAAATGCTGAAAATGATAAGCAAGATGCTCACAAGAAAGTTTGATTTGCCTAGCTCCATTCTGTAGGCTTGTCCGTTGCGATTTAAGAAATTGAATCTATCGCTCTTACTTTGTCAGGGTTGAGGTTGAAAGTTCTGCTAGTTTCCGATGTCTATGAAATAATGGCGACGTGTGGAGATCGACATGAGAATTTAAGTTAATTGCGTAAACGCATAAAATAGTTGACGTGATGGGATGAAATATTTTATACTCATCATGATAACATTTTAATGACTTTTGCTATTCCAAAGGGCACTGCTTTTACCGTGTATTTGATTGGGGGTGAGATCACAGTTTCAGAGTTATGTGCTCTTTTCAGCGTCACCGTCTGTGGACACTTCGAAGTGTGCTCGTGAGTTTTCATGATAAGCTCTTGGCAAAATATTTTTGCATGCATGTCTATACGCTTGAATTTCCAAGGAGGATAATCGGTGGTTTTATAGTATTAGCTTAACTCAATCAATTTTTTGCATAAGTCATATATTTGCGTTTAATCCAAGCGGAAGATAAGCCCAGATTTGTTAGAATTAATTCGTTTAAACTAAATTTTCTGTGGATTGGCTTGGATAAAAGGTATTTGCGAACAAAACAATGATCTCACATATATATGTATGTGTTATTCATAATCATATTAGGTGTACGTGCAAAACTTAAATTTCAGGATGACGAAGATTTTTTCGAGTATTTTTTAAAATGTCCGAAGGTTGTGTTTGTATATTTATGTTTAAATATGCATGCATAATGCATGATTATACAAAGTATATTTACCATTTATTGAATGTCTCATATCAAGTAGGATCCGGCAGAGAGGACTGTTGGTCCAACTTTATGGAGCCACAATAATTGTTTACTCAATTCGTAGAAATTATGTAATGCGTGACGTTATTGACGAATGTTCTCAGTTCTCATCAAAACTGACATGGTAAATGGAGATGATGATCCAATAAACCCATTTTCATGCAAAGAAATTGCTTTTAGAATTCCGTGAACTTTCACGTAGATGTTGTTGGCTGGCTTATTCTTATCATTATGCATTATCATAGGGATGCTTGATGACCAGAACAATGTTTCCTCAAATATCATTTTCATGTGTATGCGGACAAACTTTAAAGAGGATGTATGCACAAAAGTGATTATATTTTAAACGTTTTTATTTGCAACCTTCAAAACTTATGGAATATACACGTTAACTTTTTGTCTCTTTCAATATAAGTACCTAAGCAAAGGCATAGGTTATGTCGAATTACTTCCGTACACCCATAAAATGCGAAATGTATGAATACCTAACATAAAATATATAAGTAATTTGATACAAATATCACAGTCCTGAGCTGATTGAGTCTTTATTAAAGAATTTCGAAATGATCAATAGAACATATTATGAACTTCCTGTCTACCTGGAACTGGAACAACCAACGACATACGAATAGTCGCATCGATCCGTCCTGGCGTCATACTCGAGGTTAGCGGGACAATCCATTTCGTATGCGTACAATTGGGCGACACAAGCAATGTACTTGAAACAGCTAGTCGGGTGGACGTAGTTGCCATCCGATCTGCCCTGACACGAAAATGGTTCTGGAGTAGTTGTTGGCTCTGTAGTTGTTGTCGTTCGAGTAGGGTCGCATCCAGCAATCTCCGGATAATCACACTGATCAGTCCTTGGGTCATAATGAAGGTCGGCTGGACAGTCCATTTCATACAAATATTCTCCAGCGACACACGATACAAATTTACCACAGTCTGAAGGGTGTGGGTAATTGCCGTCAGGAAGGCCTGAACAATCGAAAATTGGAGGTGACTGCGTTTCCTCCTCAATGGGCTCCTCAGTGGGCTCCTCTGGAACTTCCGTAGGCTCTTCCGTGGGCTCTGGCTCAGGAGTAGTTCTGGTTGGATCGCATCCAGCAATTTCTGGATAGTCGCATTTATCTGTTCTGGGGTCATAATGAAGATCCGCTGGGCAATCTCTGATGTAAAGGTATTCTCCAGCTACGCATGATACAAATTTAGAGCATTCGGTTGGATGTGGGTAGTTGCCGTCTGGAAGTCCAGAGCAATCAAAGATTGGGGGTTCAGTTGTTGTCGTAGGTGTGGTGGTGGTCGGTGCTTCTGTGGTAGTGGTGGTCGTTGTTGTGGTCGTCGTCGTTGTGGTGGTGGTGGTTGAAGTCGTTGTCCTTGTTGGGTCACATCCTGCAATTTCAGGGTAGTCACACTTGTCTGTTTTAGGGTCGTAATGAAGGTCTGCTGGGCAATCTCTGATGTAGAGATACTCGCCGGCAACGCATGAGACAAACTTGGAGCAGTCAAAGGGGTGTGGATAATTGCCGTCTGGGAGTCCAGAGCAATCAAAGATTGGTGGCTCTGTTGTGGTTGTTGTGGTTGGTTCTGTCGTTGTTGTTGTGGTGGTCGTTGGCTTGGGTGTTGTTGTAGTGGTCGTCGTCGTCGTAGTGGTGGTTGGTTCTGTCGTTGTTCTTGTCGGGTCGCATCCAGCAATTTCAGGGTAATCACACTTGTCAGTGCTGGGATCGTAATGAAGATCTGCAGGGCAGTCTCGGACATAGACGTATTCTCCAGCGACACACGATACAAATTTACCACAATCTGAAGGGTGTGGGTAATTGCCGTCAGGAAGGCCTGAACAATCGAAAATTGGAGGTGACTGCGTTTCCTCCTCAATGGGCTCCTCAGTGGGCTCCTCTGGAACTACCGTGGGCTCTGGCTCAGGAGTAGTTCTGGTGGGATCGCACCCAGCAATTTCAGGATATTCGCACCTGTCATTAGCAGCGTCATAGTGGAGATCTGCTGGACAATCTCGCTCGTACAAATATTCTCCGGCGACGCAGGATAAAAATTTAGTACAGTCAAATGGATGTGGGTAGTTTCCGTCTGGAAGTCCAGCGCAGTCAAAGATGGGTGCCTGGGTTGTGGTTGTCGTCGTTGTCGTCGGTGGATCTATGATGCAGCCGACCGCTTCCGGCCAGTCGCATTGATCTTTAGCATGACCATAATTGAGTCCTGCGGGGCAGTCCCTCTCGTACGCGTATTGCTGGGCGACACAGCTTATGAACTTCGTACAATCGCTCGGGTGAACATAGTTCCCGTCTGATCTACCGCTGCAATCATAAAAGTCGACTGGTCCTGGAAGGAAAATGAAAAACCTTTAAATATCGTTTCAAAATAATTGTTTGCAGAAAAAACTCCATAAATTGCTATAAAAAAAATTACCTCGATCTGCAACTGCAGTTGCGACCAAAGCAATCGCAATCGAAAAAGCAAGGATAGACTTGACACGGTCCATGGTTGTTCGTTGTTCAGTTATTTTGGACACAAGTTCTAAACACGCACCTCAACTTTGAGTTCTCAATTAAACTCTTTCCCCAACCTTCGGCCCATTTTATGTGCAATTTTGCGTGCTTCCGTCGACTTCCAGGTGCGTAATTGCCTACTTGAGACGTTTCAAACTGGACAGCTAGAAGTGGGATTAGAAAACTACATACGTAAATAATTTTATGACTTTTTGCATGGATGAAAAATCATTGTTACTTCCTTCATACATTGAGAAACCGATGAACATTCTTTTTGGTCACTGAAACATAAACGTTTGCATTACCCCATGGATTAAGGGATAAGAAAGGCTTTTTATAAGTGGCTCAAACATGAAATTTGACAGCCAACTTTCGTCAGCAGTTAACTCTTAGCTTGGCTTTTCCAGGCCGAGATTTTTAAAATGTTATGAATGTTATGCATGTAGTCATCATAGATAGTTGGTTTTGCAAATGAAGGCACATACTGAGTACATATATATCATTTAATTTGTACACCTGAGGAATAGACTAAGACTGGTTTTATGAAGCTTAATCTACGTTAATCGTAATCGTTATTCATAATATCCATAATCATCACATCCAAGAGATCATAAAATAAAATGATGAAAATGAAAGTGACACGCTTACAGGTGAAGCATGTATGATGTATGACGCAAATGAATAAATACACAGGGCACAGTTTAATTTAAAGTTAGGAAGTTTATTTCCTGGCCAAATTCCTAATAAGGTTTTCCAGTCAGCAGCAGATTGATCAACAGCATATATTTATTCGTCCCAAATGCTCTAACGATTAGTTTGCAAATATGCACGCTTGCAAGCTGATATTGGGTAGGGCATTTAGCAAATTGTGTAGTTTTCATCCGGACATGAAATGGAAATAATAATGTGTCCATGAAGTCAATATCAATGTCAAATGTCTCATACAATGTCCAAAATTATGTTGATTTAATTGTCATTGCCCTCTGCTCCGTCGCAACTACAAAATTCCTTCGTATCTCATTCGTATGCGTAGTCAATTCGTTGACTGTGTTCAAAGAGCAAAGAACATTTCGATGGGAAAATACAATTCGCGATAAAAATGTTTGTACAAGAGAAGATAATCGTTTGATTTTGCCGATTAGCTCGTACTCATCCAAAGATAATCCCGTGGATATTTTGCATACCTGAATGCACGTGACTACAGTGTGATATGATTTGCTAATGCGTTGCATTTGTAAATTCAATCTTATGTTAGAGGTGTTCACATGTTCTGATGCAATTTTTTACTTCGTCGATGATGGATCTTCATCTTTTATCCGAAGTTATTAATAAACAATGTATGATATGTAATAATTGGAAGTATATATGCAGTGAAATAAATTTACCTTGTAATTCTTTATTTTCAGGAAAAAATATTTAGTATTTAGCAAACTTTCTACTTTCGTATTGTTTTTTCTTGCGGCTTCTTATGGCACGCTTAATTGCTAGTGTTCTTTTCTCATCTTTACGCTTCGTGTTTCTTATTTTCGCCTTTACGATCGATTTTAATTCTTGTCTTTTTTCAGAAAAATCGTCTTGCTTCTTTTCTGATTCTACATCACCGTCTGTCGCAATTACTTCGTCCGCTTTAAGGAAGAAATCTTTTAATCCTTTAAATCTCGTGTCGTTGGAAGTGAAAAAGAATGCGGGTTTCTCATGAACAGAGAATTTAGATATTGGAGCTGGTTTTGAGGTTTTCCCCGTTGTGACTTTCACATTGTCATCTTCGTCATCAGAAGAGTCATATTTGAAAGGATTTGCTTGCCAGAAATTGCGTGGAGCTTGGCCTGCTAAATCTGTGGACTTTGTTGCGGTTCTCCTTTCAATTCGGTCGTCATCTTCGTCTGATTTTCCAAAGGCTGCGAGTAAGCTAAATGGCTCATTATTGGAATCAGCTTTTAGTTGCGGCTGATCATTTTCTCCTGAAGAAAACAAGGCTTTCAAATTGGAAACCGCTTTGAATGTGGACGGCTCGTTGGAGCGAATAACCTCGACAGTCTTCTTTGCCTCGGTTGCCTCCAATGTTTCAATTTTCGACTTCTTTTTAGGTTGTTCCATTTCAAATTGCTTATCGTCATCTGAAAGGACGCCTTGATCAGCCTCTGGGTCATACCTCGGCAGTATCACAGAATCTTTCTTGTTTGCAGTTGAGGTTTTCGAACTGCTCTTATTTTCGCGAAGGACCGATTTTCCAAGTATATCTGTTAGAATGCTCATTTGTTTTTCTTTTTCTTGTTCCGCTGGCTCTAATTCAGGTCCTTCGCTTTCCTTAAACCTGTCGTCAATTTTAAAACGGTCGTCATTTGCATATCTTGTCTTCAGCTCCAGCAGCTTTTGGCCTGTTGCGCCTTCGTACTGCGATTTTACTTTGAACTCATTCTCGTCCTCTGCCGAGCCATTAGAATCACTGTCTTCGTCAAACAGTGTCATTTTTGACTTTTTTGTCATTGGCTCTGCTTCATTTCCAGTTTCATCATGCTGCTTTTGGACAGGAACTGGAGGAGTGGTGCTGGATAATGAAGACTTTATAATATTTTTCCGCTGGTTGTTTAGCTCTTTCATTTTCTCCAGAGATTGCATACGAAGTAAATCCGACTTTTGTTGCTTACTTTTCTTGAACTGTACGCCAGGAGTGGGTGCAGATATTGTTCCATTTGCTGCATTGCTCCTAATTTGATGAGGTAAACGCTGTTGCTTCTCAAACGCTATAGATAATAATTTCTGCTGGACATTTGTAGTTGAGGATTCCGGTGATTTTTCCTTCGTGACTGGTTTTGGCGATTTTTCTTTTGAGCGCGGTTTTGGAGACTTTTCCTTCGAAACTTCTCTCGACTTTACTTTCGGAACTGCCTTTGGTGAGGTTTCACTTGGGACTGGTTCTGGAGTCGACTTGTAGTTTGGAATTTCAGGAAGATTTCTATCGGGGTAACTTAGCAAGAGTCCTTTGAATTTTGGAATACCATCTTTAATTTCTTCTTCACTGTCGTCGCTGCTGTATTCCCTTGACCTTTTAGAGGTTTTCACTTTTTTCGGACTATCCTTCTTTGGGCTTATTAGTTTGTCCTTTAAACTATTCTTGCCAACAATTTCAAAGTCATAGTCTGCTTTCCTTTCAGCCTGATCCTGACCTCTAGAACGAAGATTATCTTGAACCGAATCGGAATTCCCAAACTTTTCTCTTCGTCGTCCAATTCCACTGCCAAGCTTACTCAGAACACTTTCTGCATGCCGTTTATTTCTGTCTTGTTCACTTTTTGGGTCTACATCGTTTTCCTTGATCAGAGCCATCTGTGCCTCTTCATTGGTTCGGGTTTTCTGCTCCCTTTTCAATTTCTCCAAGAAATTCTCCTTTGCAGGTTGAACTTTGATTAAACTCCCCTTCCATTTTGTGTTGTTCATTAGATCAATACCTGAAGTGAAAAGTAGAAGAACAAACCATTAAACGTACTTATCACAATCAACTTACATATAGAGAAATGATTCAAAAGTTTTCACAAAATACAATTAATTTAAGTACAAAAATCGTACATTTTCTAAGGTACGGAGGCACTCTGCTCATTTGGCTCGGAACCACACCTTCCTTCAATACTTGCTTTTCTGTGAAATCGCTGTCATCCAGAACATCTACAAAGCCGAAACAGTTCCCCTCATTTTTGCATCGAACTTCGACTTCACCCACGCGAGCATTGTTTCCTCCGCTGGCGACAAGCGCTTGAAACTTTTGTCGAAGTTCGTCCTCATTCACAGAAGCTGCCAAGTTGCCAATAAATAGACGAGTCTTCCCCATGATTGCCGATTCTAATTATATACCCACACTCAAACTCTCTCTCTCTGACTTTCACTTGCTGTCTGTCTGGACTGGAGTTCTGAAAACTAACATAAGAAAAATATTGAATATTATTTTTGTAAGCAATAAAATGTTCTGGAAATGCTATTTCCAACATGCGTACAATATACCAATAATTACAACCATTCAATTATAATTTTTTACTAATTACCTCCACAAGCGCACACTTTAAACAAACAAACTAAATAGAAATTTATTGTAAATAAACAACTTAATTCTCCAGCAGTTTTCGCGATAGCGTGTTTTCTATACAACTTTTCTCCAGACGAACATGCACTTGTGCACGTGCATTGAAGGTGTATGTAAATAACATCAAAATGCATGTGAGATGTAAGGAACTTTTAAATACACTTTGAGCCGCCATTGAAAGTGGGGCACTCGGAGATATGAAGGATTATAGATCCTTAGTGAATGAGTCAGCCTGACTGCCAGATGATCGCTGCGTTGTTGTTTTCATAAAAACAAGTCGAGTTGGAAGGAAGCTGCTGATGACGGCTGATGGTGGAAATTTGTTAAATCTTAATTAAGCAAGTTCCATTAAAATTAAGGACAGAATTGATCTTTTACTTTACGCAGCTATATCTTACAGGTCTCGTGTTTTGATAGGTGCTCCAGTTTAGTATGTAACTTTTTGCTACCATATCTAGTCAGATTTTAGTTTATTTTTATTATTGTAGAGTTTTTACAATTTTAATGTAAAAACTTGTTAATTTGCTAACTGTTTGCGACGAAAGGCGATGATGCCTAGTTATGACAGTTATTAAGGATAGACCTGTGCGCGGTTCTCATTTAAGCTTATCCCGAGACCACAAATATCACAGCAGTAAATTTGTCTGTTTTTACTAAAATATGTTGAAGAAATCGGACTTGCGAGTTTTTAAGATAATTGTAATAGGTAATATTTCCTTATAGTTTCGTTTTCGTATCCAACATTTAAACTCTCTAATAAATCTTATTTTTCTGTAAAAATTATCCAATGTGTCTGTATGCTAAAAATGTTTCACTTCGTTTGGCTTTCAGGTGATTCTGGAGTCGGTAAAACATGTCTGACATTTCGGTAATTAATTACTGACACATTGACATGGCCTACTTAAAATGGAAAGCATTTTATAGATCACAGTTACTAATTCTGTTATTCTATATTTTCCAGATATTGTTCAGGGAAGTTTCCTGCCAAGACAGAGGTAACGATTGGCGTGGACTTCAGGGAGAAAAATGTAGAAATAGAAGGCGAAATCATAAAAGTAAGTGGTAATCAAAATTGTGAATATTGGACTTCCTGGAAGTGTGGTAAATTATATTGCAGAAAGTTTGGAAGCAAAATCATTTAATTGTTGTGTTTATTGTTTTCTAAACATTTGTAGTTGCAGTTTTGGGATACCGCGGGCCAAGAACGGTTTAGGAAGTCTATGATACAACATTACTACCGAAATGTAAACGCAGTAGTCTTTGTATACGATGTTACAAATCCAGCTAGTTTTGAATCGTTACCAACGTGGATACAAGAATGCGAAAAATACCATTTGAATACTTCCATTCCTCGCATCCTTGTAGGAAACAAAGTAGACTGTGGGCAACAATTGATCGCAACAAATAAAGCGCAAATGTTTGCAGATGTACATTGTATGCCGGTAAGTTAAGGAAATTATTCTGCGTAATCAATAATCATAATCTCGGTTTACTGTTCAAGAGATTGTTTCATTCTTTAATAAGTTACTGTGTTTCATTTACAGCTTTTCGAGACATCTGCAATTGACGATAGTCAAGCTAACCACGTTGACTCAATTTTCTTGACGTTAGCTCACAAACTGAAAGCCAGCAAACCTCTAATGGGACCTATGCTAACAGACGACGGAGTTCCAGCAATTGTTCTGCACAGAGCTGATGTGCAAGTAGAGCACAATCCAAATGCAGAAGCAGCTTCTCAGTGTTTCTGTTGACAAAGTGAACTGAATCCTAGATTTTTAATGGTCTGATAGTACATAAGAGTAAGAATGATGGAAATTAAGCAGCCTATATCGTTAGTATCCTTCCCATAGATAGAAGCAATATTTAAGACAGTAATTTAAGGTTTTAATGTTTTCTCGTGAATATATAGTTTAAAGTTTAGTTATGCGCATGGTATTAATGTGCAGTTATGTGTAAGGGACCCGACCGACTTTTCCACTCACAATCGCGTCTGTATAAAAATATACGTGTTAGATTTTTATTTAAGTTATAGGTGTTTATTTTATGGGGTTATTTTGTTGAAGATCATGTTATTTTTTAATGTGAGAACTGACAAGTTCGCCTTCATTTGATATAAAGTAGTTCAATGATCAAAGAATACGCTATATATACTATCGCTTTGTTAGGGTTGGGATACAGTTACCAATAATAATATTTTTGTGATCTAAAGCTTGTGCTACGGCTCATTGAAGATAATTTATGAGCCGGTATAATATATTTCGCTAATTGTAGCACGTTTCGAAAATTAATTTATTTTATCAATAACGTCATAGATTTATGTACAATTGTTTCTAATTCTTATTATTCCGTCGTAGCGAACGCACCCACACGGTTCAGTTATCACATTGTTTTACCTGTCACGATAAGCAAACCACAATTGTGCCTGTATTTATTTTAAAAACATTTCGTGCAATACATTTTTTGTGGTAATAAAATAATCGAGATTCTAACACCGGTGGTTGGACAAATTCTTCATCATTTAACACATCGCGATAAATGAATGCGATTATCATATCTTACCTACAATTTTCTAGGGAATTTCCAATCGCTGTCATCTTCAGCTATAATATTGTCTATAATTGTTTTCTTGCAATTTATCTCGTATATCCCATACTAGAAGCCTTATATTTGCATCGTCATCTTTCAATATTTTGATGCCAACCTACAAAAGCCTTTTTCGCTCACCTCCACACTGTCCAGACTGGGTCTAGCTTCCGCAGAATCATTGCAGAATTAGACGATTGCATATGCCTAAAAATAGAATCTATTGTGTATTTCTTGAATTGACTCTCACTCATTCATGCATGAGTGAATCCATTCCAGCTACAATGAGAGAATGATATGTAAAAAATCTGCGTTTTACTTTACAAGTCTGCAATCCTGGACATGTGTCAGTGACGACAACCGCGTCTGAAGCTTTCATTGATGCAATGACACTTCAATCAGAATCAGATTCGTGGAAACATCAATTAACACAAAGGCGTCAGCGAAATATATAGTTGCACAATGTTTAGCCACAGGGCGGATCTTAACTTCAAGTTAAACATACAAAAGCCGAGCTAAGCACTGGTTTCTGTCGCTGTGGACTTTCCAATGCCCGTTTCCAAAACCAGCTACTCTCATTATTTACTCTATACGAAGTATATAGAGTATATAGTTTTGTCCGGATGGGACATTAGAGAGGGACCAACTTAAAATT
>JAQFZW010003983.1:0-11419 GCA_034687055.1 Heteromurus nitidus | reverse complement strand
TATGCGGTATACTACTTGTAAAGGGGACCTACTGTAGTGGGGACGACTTTTATGGGGACTCGAAGTCGTTCGACGAAGTTAAATTCGACGTCTTGGGTGCATACGTACATAATGATAATCGATCTGTTCAAAGAATATGACAATTAAATACAATTAGGATTTCAATTGCCTCAAAAGCGTCGTCCGCAATAGATTTCATTCTTAATTTTAAGGTTATTTACCTTGAACGTTTTTTGTGAAATGTCTTTTCATTCTTTTTGTCACTCTCACTACTATTCTGTTTTAACACACGTCGTCTTTTGGTTTGAAATCTAAGAGTGTCGGAGGACGGATTTTGCCGACATTGCCGAG
The DNA here is from genome assembly GCA_034687055.1 of Heteromurus nitidus. Taxonomy (NCBI): domain Eukaryota; kingdom Metazoa; phylum Arthropoda; class Collembola; order Entomobryomorpha; family Entomobryidae; genus Heteromurus; species Heteromurus nitidus. The sequence goes on along the minus strand of JAQFZW010003983.1, from coordinate 11,068 downwards.
TACCAAATCAATGTGTTCATTGTAATTTTTCTAACGCCGTTCGTGATTCTCAAGTTATTTTCAAGATTCGGGTACTCCACGTCACATATGAAGGTTCTTTCATGATTTTTTGCTTGATTTGATGGCAGTGTTACTTTTGATTTTTACGTTTTTACTTTTAATGAATAATTTCTGTGATAGCAAGAAAAGGTAACTTCACAATAATTCTCGGCCCAAATTTTTAGTAGTACATCTAGCAAATTAATAACTATAATTTTCCAAAGTCCAATAAAATAAATTTTGTTTAGGCTTTGCAAATTAGCTTTACAGAAATTTTTCTTAAATTTGTACCCTTTAGAAATTTTTTATTGATTTCGAGATTTTGTACATAAGTTTAACTTCACAGATTTGTCTGTGTTGTGTCGGTTTTCGTGCGGTGTACTGACGATTAGGTAGTTAGTTTTGACCGAGTTCCGCCATTTCTGGAAGTTGAGGAGCCGGAGCCTTTTCCCCTCCGAAACAAGCGAAGTAGAGGCAACCTCCACAACATCTGAGTCCAATGAAACACGGAGTTCCATTCCCCCAACAGTCTTCTTCAGCCTTAAACTGCAAAAAATTTAAGAAGTGTCATTTAGTAAATACTTTTGAGGAAATTAATAAAATTAAAGGAAACAAATTTATTTTGAAAATATACCGGAGGGCTGGCTGAAGTGATGGAAGCCATTATAATTAAACAGCAAACAATTCCAATCGCGAATAGTTTCTTCATCTTAAATGTGATATTTTATGTGAATCGGCAAATTATTTAATATAGCAAAATGGAATAATTATTGGCGTTGTTGATCAAACAAACCCAGCTGAGCAAGTGATAAATGTGGATTGATCCCTTTGTATTTATTCACGTTTCGGCCGAAGAAGAACTCATGTTTTATCTTAAATATTTATTTATATCAATTATGATTGAACGGTTCAATCATTTTCGCAAATCAATCATCGGATTTCATCAGTTTACTTTCTTCAATATCATAAACACCCGCACTCTCAGACACATACAGCGATGTTATTTTAAGTGCCATGCCTCATGCCGTGATTGATTCATCATTCAACAAACACGCACGCGTCCTGTTTTTTTTGTCCAAAACTCAAGTATCAGAATTAGTTGATATCACAAGACTCACATGCTGAAAGAATATGACCTTGGGAAATATTTGGGATATAGCAATTCCATCAAAGCGTCACCCGCAATAAATGAAATTCACATTTTCAGGTTATTTACCTACGGATTTTTTTGCGAAGTTGTCTCTATTTTTAGACATGTACATCTTCTCATCTTTTCGCTTGCGATCTGAGCATGTCGGAGGACGGATCTTACCGAGTACCAAATCAACAGAATGACAGAATACTTATCAATGCCTTTCCATACAAAATATGTGAAAGTATTCTCAAATCCAACTTGATCACATGTCACATTGTAATCATGTCCCCAGCTCCAATTCCATATGAAAGCTTCTTTCTTTCTTCGCATAAATAAATAAACTAAACAACAAGTCCTCGAACTGCGTGCTTGAACCCGACCGAATACAAAGTTGACTGATTTTGAATGGCTTGTGACAGTGAATTTGCCTGTCACAAATTAAAGCAAAGTTGCAAGTATCTGTGTTGCTTCTCGTGCATTCTAGTGCCTCTCCTCATTGTCATCCTCGGATTTTTTAACAATTACTTCGTCGATGATGAACTGTATCTGGACAGGGATTATGCAGGAGTGCGGCTTTCATCCAATGTGCAACTGTCAGAAAAGTCACTCAAAACTATGTCACCACTGGTTTCTACCATCTTCATCGAAGACACCGAGCAGGATGGGGAGATGAGGAAAATTCCAAGTGAGACTTTAATTTTAATTTACATTGGTTTTTATACAAAATTTTTTTTATCAAATTAGTTGTATGCGTACATTTTATATTTCAGTGATGATAGCACAACACAACGCTTACTCATCCCAATCGTCTAAAAAAATGACGATAATCGCAACATTTTCCAATGCCAATTCCAGTTTTGAGATTACAAAAGACCTGCTGGATTCCGCGAATGACGTTTATCCTGGAACAGGGGATACTTTAGTCTTCCTCCCGAACTTTGATGAGCACAATGCAGTCATTCAAGAAATTCGAAATGCTCGAGACACTTTAAATTCAAGTGTCTTCAATCACCGTAATTATAAACTTGGAGTGATTTTACATTTGGACAAGTGCTCCTGGGAACAGTTCCCTTTCGGACCAGCTCTGAGATATGTCGACGTTGTGATTTTGAACACCAAAGTGTCTCATTATCAAAGTAGATCTAGGCGGAGGCGGAGAGGTGGTAGTAGTGGGGGACGAGGTGGAGGATTCATCGGAATCTTTGTAGGAGCTGCAGCTCATGGCGCTTATCGAGCGAGGGACTTCCGCTTGAGTTACACAGTTTCTAGAACCGTTGCCCACATTGCAAGTTGCGAGAGGAGGCTTATGTCAGACCTGAGATTTTATGGAGACAATAATGAGAATGGAAACAGAACGCTGCCAAAAATTCAGATAATTCCAATGGTGGAATGTGAACCTATTTCAGGTAGTACGGACATGTCTGGTTGCTGGATGGAAATGAATAATTGGGCAAGGCGCGAGAAGAAAACTGTCATTTTTACAAAACTCGCCGAATATTTTCCTAAACAATAAAGTTGGCAGTATCAATGGTTTTAGTTTAATTATTACTGTTTTTAAATTTAATGTGGATGGGTCTCAATAAATAAAAATATGCTCAGAAACTATAAACTAATTTTTAAATATTTAAGTCACAGAAACATTCAGGAATATCTTTAATTTTCAAATTCCTAAAGCATCATAGGTTTCCTCTTGTGTTGAAACGATCTCTCCACGTCGACGCATCTTCCAAATGACAACAGTCAGTGCAACAATCCAAATGGAACAAGACAATGCACAAAAGCCCAAAATTGAGTAGGCAAATCTTGGAAAATGCTTCTGAAACGGGGTCACCATCCTTTGTTCCCTTTCACTAGCCAACATGTCGATGTAATACTCTGCGAGATTTTGGAATATAACAATTTTCTTTCCAGCTTTAGCCCACTCGCTCATCTCGTCCCAACATAACATCCATCTATCAACAATCATTCCCGATCCAGGTTGAGCTTCACATGAAACCAATGCGATCATCGGAATTGGCTCACTCTCATTTCCCAAAAATCTTTTCAATTTCTTGTCACATTTTGAAATTTCCGATGACATTTTCCAAATCCCCATCAAAATGCTCATTACTCCAAATCCATCATTAATGTTTTCATGGGAGACAAACCCACTTGAGGATCCTCCGCTTCGGGAGGGGTAGGGACCTGCCCACCAAATCCTTCTCGAACTTGATCTGCCTCTACTACCACCTTTTCTTCGTTTTCTAACTTTCTCGATGTGATGAGAAAGCTTCGTATGCACCACCACAGCATCAACTTTCCTCAAAACTGGATCGAAATCATCCTTAAGTGTAAGCACCGGTCAAGTTCCAAATTTGTTGCCAACTTGAAGGCCTTGGTCTTCTTTGAAAGAGCAATCCATTCATTTTGTACTTCCTCTTCTTCCGTATAATTCCCTGGAAGAAATGCCATAATTGTTCCAGTTCCGGTGGAAATGCTGTTTGCAGAATCCACGGAATTTTTGATGCCTTCAAAGTCTGTCTCGTTTCCACCAAATCCCATGATCACCTTCATTTTCCTATTGGCAGAGGAGTGGACATTGTACTCAGCAATTGTCCCTAAAATTCAAAGATCAAACAAAAATAATATAGATTATACGCCACAACTTACATCTGCACTTTTAATCATTTTTAAGTTACATTTTTACCATTTTACCTGGAATCAAGCTATTCCTCACGACAAAAACTGTTGAAGCCACTTTCGAAATATTTCGAAGGGAATCCGTGAACATGGATATATTTTGAGGGGGAATCACTCCAACACTTTGTCTGTTCAAAGAGAGAACAAATTGTTCCTCCTCTTCGTCATAAATCTGGTAAATGATGTACAATATCATTATGATAAAGCAAAGGGATACCAATCATCCAATAATAAATACAAGTAGTTTTGCACGATGCAGCTAGCGTGGGAGAAGACACTCCACAACATTCCGCTTTGGAATCTGGTGCCATTAAAATGTTCCTCTACAAAAACTGAAAAGTAAATTAAAAATAACTTGTTGAAGAAATTCTAAACCAGAATTTACCAGACACACCAGATTCTAAATGCGACAAAAGTACGAGGAATGCCTTTGTCAGATGGTTGATTTTTGTAGTGCAGAGAGAAATAGCGAGTCAGAAATCCAAACACACACAAAGTGTCCGACGTCCTATTATACGGCACGAATCTTTCCGAGTCCGAGTTCTTGTTTTCTCCTCACTCTCCGTATTTCTCCAAGGTTTTCCCATTTGCATGTGATGCATATGTCCATTTCGCACAAAGCTTCCTTTAAGCGGAGTAAGTGTAAAAAGCGAGCTTATGTCGCAGTGAAAGTAAGCGTGTCCAAAAGAGAACCTTCTTATCCGAAATTTTGACAGTGTATTTTCGAAGATATGTGAAGATTTTTATTTTCGCTCAGGCAGTTGTGCACCATTTCCCAGCAGCACTTGTACATTCCTCCAAATCATCTCAATTAAAAACATCGATTGGATCTTATTCATATCGCACAAAATGCCTTAATTAAGTAGGGTCGCAGTCTCGCAGTCATTCTGCAAACACATTTACAAGAATGTCCTTCTTCATTTATTTTGTAGCACACAGACAGTATATTTAATGTTAAAAATCTTCGAGACATTGAGAACCTCGCATTAATGCCATTATTGCATTGTTTTAGTTTCTTACAGTTTCCGCCCCCAAATTATGTCTGAATGCCTTTTCCCATTTAACAATTTAATTGACGATATAACTATCATAATCATTTTCCGTGAAGAACTAGCTGACAGCGCCCACTCATCGTCTTCAAATGGATTTCTCCAGTTTTTGCACAACTGTTTTCTCATGTACAAAAACATTCCTTTTTAAATAATTTCGAATTCAGGATAATCAGCAAACCCTCAACCTCTTATCCAGTTCACCCGCACAGTGGATTCTTGGGCGTGACAACGTGAGAATCGATAAAGTGAACCCCATAATTTTCGAGAATTTTAGCAAACTTTTTGATATAATTTAATTTCACACAACGCATACGTACGTGGACGTTTAAATTGTTTTAAAAGTTGACACGGAATGTCTGTGGATTCTTTAACCTTCACCGTATCGTTGTTGTTGATGATTATATGTGTCCGATACATTTAACCTACTTTGATAGTTCTGCTACTCAAACCCCTCCGAATATCTGGATTTTCATTTTAAATCTAATCAGGATGTTGGTCTATGCAGGAGTTCACCAGGAGATTTCCTCCTTTTTCAATCAGTGCTCGAGTGGATTCCTTGGCAGAAGACTATTTCCTTACAAGTGGGACCCTTCGCAAAAGGAATACTGCGTGAACTCCAACTACCTCCCTAAAACATACAGATTCTGGCAAGTTGTTTGCATTTTCTTCCTCTCCCTCACGCCTCTCGAATTCTACTGGCATCCCAATGAACCCGCCTCTCGCCGAATTGTCACTTGGTTTCAAGTTTGGGTCGTCATCTACGTAATGATCATCCTCTCAATTAGCCACAATAATAGAGAAAGCTTTGTGCTTTTCTTGAATGAAATGTCGAAATTTGAAAGACTCAACTTTCCGGAAAAAGGTAACAAAAAATAATAAACATAAACAATTCAAATTTCCCCCTAAAATCTTATTTTAAATTATTAAAAATCCAGATTTCAAATATTGGAGGGAACTCGAACAATCGAAATCAGTCCGGGGCATTGTGAGAATATATACTAGATTCTTCTACTACACCATCATGTTCTTCTTCGTTTCCGGAACCTTTTCTCCTCGACTGTCATTCAACTTTCTCTCCGCCCTTGTTTTCGAAGAGCAGCCCCAATGGCTTCAACATTCTATTGGAGGCCTCTGTTTAGCCGGATTTTTCTTGGGATACAATTCCGTCATGAATATGTTGTGCTGCACAGTTTTCATCAATTTCACCTGGGCTTGCTTCGCTTTCAAATGCATTCTTACAAATTTTATTCGCTCCATTTCATCATTTTTCGAAGGAAGAAGCGACCTAAATTCACTTCAAAATTTGATGCAGACTCAACGTCAAATCCAGTATTTGTTCGGTTTTTATAATAGAACCCACAAGATGCAATGTGCCCTCTCCTTAATTCTCTACGCGATCTCTTTAAACATTCCATTCATGACTTTGCTCATCAAGAATTATCGAACTTTAGGCGCGGTGGAAATTGGTACTTGTGTTGCATGCATTGGAATGTCGTGTGGTTGTCTAAATGCGCTTAGACTCCCATGTCGCCTATATTCAAGTGGCTCGAATGTTTCTGAACAAATCAGGAAATTTAAGGTGGGAGTATTTCGGAAGTACTCGACGAAAGAGTCGAGGTGGTTGAGCAAGTTTCTTAAATCCTGTCCACCTGCGAAAATTGAGTTTGGAGATAATAATTTCTTTGATGAATTGACTTCTTTGGTTATTTTGGATTTTTGCGTGGAGAAGACTGTCGAGATAGTACTCATTGGATAACAAATTATTATTTGATCTAATTTAAAACATAAATACCAAAATACGTATATACCCTGCTTTCCCTTAGGTTTGACAAAACTTGTAGTACTTCGGTACACGCACAATAAAATTTATTAATAAAATAAAGCTTGGTTCACCTTTTTGATTATTGTTTTCTTGCTTTGTTATCAAATTGGACGAAATTTTCAATATGATTTTGCTCGCTTCCTTCCACATACTTGTAATATCATAATCCGAGGAAACATAACTTTTTCCTGGAAAATAAAATGTTGACATATGTATTTTTGTCGAAGTGGAAGAGTTTACAGGCTTACAAGAATAGAAACGTCTCAATTAAACTTCGTATGTTTCGCGTGGTTTTTTGGAGTTCTGAAAATAGCTTGGGTGACTTATACGCATACGTGCACGGCTGCACAAGCAATGGGAATGGAAAGAGTACATATTTTTGAGGAATGTGGATTCCGAAAATAGTTAGAACCTGCATACATAGTTCTTTAGGGAACAAGGTACTTCAGGGGTACTTCAACCTATTTTTTACTTCAACACAATATACTACTGTAGGGTGCCGAGGTGCCACCTTCAGACTTGAAATACGTGAGTGTTGGATGTAACATCATTTGTCATCTGACGAGGAGAGCATGCACACACAAATTTGTCCCTTGCTAAATACTCAACATATTCGTTTTTGTGATTTAAGTACAAACAACAACAACTCATTATGAGCTCGCCCCTGGAAATAAAGGAGAATCCACTGGACAATCCTTTGGTAAGAAATACATAAAGTTAAATTCAATCAATAAATACAAAACATGTTAATCATACTCATGGTTCTAATGGGGAATAATTCGTTACAATAGATTCTGTCAGCAGTCTTCAATTTCGTGTCAGAAAGACCCAGTTCGGTAGACACTTTAAAGAGTATCCGACTCGTTTCCAAGCTCTGGTACTCTTTGGTGACATCTCAGTGGAGGGCCCATGCCAAACTCAGCATTGCGATGGAAAGTTGGATGCGAGGAATTTCCCTTCCTGAATACCTCGACTTGGAAGACTTGAAGAAGAGACCATTCTTGAACTTGAAGTTAAAATCTTGGCGAATATGTGCTTCTACTGATTTACAGTCTCTCGTCTTTTGGAACGATATTGCCCCTAAGCTAAAGACCCTCCACTTTGACCAATGTGACATCCGCGAACAAAATATGTTCACGAAAATTTTGTTCGAGACCTGTCCCAACTTGGAGACGTTACAACTGTCAAATAGTAGCTTGTCAGGATTTGAAACTGGCCGACGCAATGAGAATGTCCGCTGTCTCGTCATATCCGGACAAACAATCCTTTTTGTATGGGAGACTCTCCTAAAGGCTTTGCCGAACCTGGAGGAAATTCAGCTTAAACGAATGCGTCGTTTAACAGGATTGATTGAGGGGATGAGGGAAGCGAGACTGAACCTCACACATTTGGACTTGATGGATTCATTTGATGTCCTCTCCACATATGATTTGGAACGGTTGACTGAGCCGGGGTCATTCTCATTCAAGACATTGTCAATCTCAGTGAGCCACGAAGAACCTGAGGAAGACATTCTTGAGGCGTTGTCGGCGTTGTTGAGGAGATATGGGGAAACACTGATAATATTTAGAGTGCTTCGACCTCCCTTCAAAAGACTGATGAGGGGGGATTTCGATTTGGGATCAGGTCAATTGGCACATCTGGAGAAAGTTGAGTTGTGGGGAGCAGTTGTCGACAATTTGAATTTTCTTAAGGCTTGTCCAAAGCTGAAAAGATTGAGAGTGGATGTGAGTTGTTTCGAGAAGGAAGAGTTTTTGATGAAACATAAAACATTCGAGAGCTTTTACGAGTGGGATGATCCCATGGAGGAGGATAACATGGTGGCTAATACCACCACGGGCGAGATTTTCCTCGACAAGGTGACAACGTTGCAGATGGATTTCCCCCTGAGTGGAACAGCCGATTTGGAAAAGATTGGGAAGTGGATGCCGAATTTGAAGGAGTTGGAGTTGATTGCAAAAGATAACGAGATGTTTTCTAACATTTGTTCCATTTGGCAAGGAACTTTGGAGAGGCTGAGGATTAAGTTTGGGAGTAAAGTGGATGACGACGGAATCACTGGTTACTGGTTGAACGCTGGTTATGGACTTCATCCAAGAATGCCGGGTATTAGGAATTTGACTAGTAAGTTTCTTTTTTTCTGACTTGTATAATTCTAAAATTGAAAAAAATTAAATTGAGTTAATGACATAATAATATATATAATACCCTTTGTGGTTCTTTCCAGATCTGAGATCATTTCAGCAAGAGAGTTTTTGTGATGAGAGCAAACTTACACATCATTCTGTATACAACGGATTCCTGGAATTGGAGCATTTGACAAACCTCGAGATTTGTGCAGCACCATCAGAAATGAGAGTAAGTATTAAACTCATTCATAATATTTAACATCATTCCACGTTTGACATGAAAGATTCAAATTTAGCTAACAGATTTTATTATTGTGGTTTTCTTCAAAGAGGGTCACGCTTGAGGAATTTGAGGAGAGGAAGTGCAAAGTTCGAGTTAATCGAAATTTTGGGAAAGGACACAAATTTCACTACGATTCCTGTTGTAGACGAAAAAGATACAAAATGAAACCGATGCGGTTACACGTATACGTAATAAATCGAGCAGCTTCGAAAATAATGGCAATGTAAATTTGTAAATATAAATTAAGCATTCTTTTGAAAAATTTTATTTACAATTCCTCGTGCAGTACATGTTTATTAAACGAAATTCAGTTTTTAGCAAAATACTTGCAAGCGACAGCAGTATTAAGATTTATTAGAATTTTAAATTGCACGGATTCATATTTATTTAAATTACAATACCAACCATGCTTTTTGACGAGAACATGTAATCAAAACTTCTACATTATGACGGGGTAAATGTCCCACTTGTGCTACCACGCAACATACATGCATACAACAGGGTTGCGAAGGTGGGAAATAGTGGTATTGGGAAATACCGGTAATTCCCGGGAAATAGGGAAATGGACACCCAGATTTTTGGTGGGAAATTGTCCTAAATGTCCAATATGTCCATTATTATAACTTTTTAATTCAATTTCAATTAAATTAATCAATATTTCGCTGAGAAATCATGTTTACTAACATAATGAACAGTCTAGCAACATGTTTTATAGCAATTTGATAGAGAATATTAGGAAATGGAAAGTATTTCCCAGTACCCTATTGCTAATACATTGCCCATGTTAAGTAAATGCTAAAGGACATTAATGGACATATTTCCCATTTCCCACTGGACTGGGAAATGAAATGAAGTGGGATTTCTAGCAACCCTGATTTTAACATATGGTGGGATCCTTACCCTCCATGGAGGGATTGGAGGAACAAACTTGAAATTTGGAATTAGAGACTCAAATTTGGTATATGAAGGTAGTTTATGGTGCAGAATTCGAATTTGCAAAACATTTTAACATATGGATGGATCCATACCCTCCATGGAGGGATTAGGGGGAAAAACTTGAAATTTAGAATTAGAGGCTCAAATTTGGCATATAAAGGTAATTGATAGTTTAGAATTTAAATACACAAAGCATTTTTACATATGGAGGAATCCTTACCCTTCATGGAGGGATTGGAGGGAAACACTTGAAATTTGGAATTAGAGGCTCAAATTTGGTACATAAAGGCAATTGATAGTGTGAGTGTCAGTTGATAGTGTGACAAAACGCATCACTTTGATCGCAGTGATGCGTTTTGCCGTTTGGCATATTCTTACGAAAGTAAAAGAAGATACGTTAAAAGTTCAAGGCAAAACATTACAATTTTAAATAAATTTACATTATTATGTTCCTTTTCCGTTCCCATCACCCTATAAATATTAAAATAAGCAAATCTGGTCAATTTAAAACGTGTAAGCATTTTAAAATATTTTAAAACAATTTTAAAATATTTTAAAACAATTTTAAAATATTTTAAAACAATTTTAAAATGTTTAGAGTGTACCAGTCTTGTGGGAATGAACACTACGGAAAATGCTTGCCATTTGAGAAGAAGTCCATCCAGTCTGTCATATGTAAGTCCATAAATGTAAATCACATACATGTTTTGCTTGTTTGCATTTAATGATTAATTAAACATTATTCAATAAAATGAATCCAGCTGCCAACGAAAACAAAATTTTTCTTAAATAGTTTAAGTTTCCGTTTTGTCCTTTTCCTTGCACAATGAAATTGTATTAATAATATTCCATCATTAAATCAGTTATTCCACATATTCCCTTTGGAACCAAACTTTTTGCTGTTTTTCACAAACAAATGTTTGGTTGGGGAATTTTATTTGTGAAATTAAAGGCATGAACACTATTTGGCTGACAAGGCCTTACCTCATGATT